>JALPQI010005192.1:0-44620 GCA_025490895.1 Thaumatotibia leucotreta | reverse complement strand
GCTATTGAGACGAACATCAGGCCCGTGTAGAAGAAGAACTGGTTTTTCCTGCAAAAAAACAAACTGAACTAAGCACACATTACGTAACATATCATCAGCCTATCTCAGTCAACTGCAGACGTAGGCCTCTCCCATTAAATATGCGTGTAGAGGCATTAGGAGGTAAATGATACGCTGGGCAAGCAGATTGGCGATCACAGTAATGTGTCCACTATGACGACGCTGCTGCCCATCATCAACCATCTATCAAAGAATGGTTAGTGACGCTGCAATCCATCAGTCGACTCTTACGACACCCGCGGGAAGAGTTGGGGTGGTGACAAATGTATTGTTACTGCCCTCACCACACAACCGTAAATTAACACCAAGGGAGGATTTTACAAACATCGACCTAATCCTGTCGCCATATGCACAGGTGAAAGGGTATTCGCTGGATCTAAGGTTGATTTGGTGACCATTAGGCTAAATAATGAACGCTGATTTGATATTTTTCTTTAAGATAAGATGAAGATAAGTTCGCCTTTGTACGTATTCAAATTGTTGTGTATTTTTTTTTTACCTATTTTTGCGTACAATAAAGAAGTTACATACATACATAGATACATTCCAATTATTTTACTCACATATAACAAAACAAACCCACGAAATGGTCTCATCTCAGCGTGATACTGGCGCAAGCCCTGCGTTGATCTTCCGATGAGACCATCAAGTGAAAAATGCGAAGGGTAACGAACACAGAATGAGGGGTTTTTGATACGTTTTTGATAATTACCAGTCGGTAGTTAGCCAGGCGCCAGGTGACGACAAACGAGTGCGGGAAAGAATTGCGGGAACTTGCCAACAACAGGACGGATTGGAAAACGAGAGGATAGCGAAATAGCCTCATCTCAGCGTGATGCTGGCGCAAGCCAGCGCTGATCTTCCGATGACACCATCAGATGAAAAACACGAAGGGTAACAAACACACAGAATGAGGGGTTTTTAATACGTTTTTGTTATAATTACGACAAATGGCCACCCTAAAATCTTTACTCTTCAAGAATATTTTGGCTGAGAAATGGTCTCATCTCAGCGTGATGCTGGCGGAAGCCAGTAAAACACGAAGGATAGGTAACTAACACACGTAATGAGGGTTTTTGATAATTACCAGTTGGTAGTTAGCCAGAAGCCTGGTGACGACGATGATGATGACGTTCCCCACAGCCTCGGTCAGGATCCAGATGGCTGTCATCACAGCCTTCATGCTTTCTGGAGACTCCTTGAACGCGAACTCGTTGCCCGTCACGGCGAAGAGGACCTATAAACAAACATATATTTACAGCATTTAACAGTAGAAATAAAAAAAAAGTAAACAAACCTAAACACTTGGTATACCTAATTTTTTACGCATTTTTCGAACACAGTCGTGGTTTTATCGCCAACTTAAAACCTTAGTTCAATACGTGTTTTGTTAAAATTGTTAATATTTTATTAGTAATTAGAGTAAAAATATATCTGCGAACGTATTTCACGCTCGTAAAACTACCCACCTATGGTCCACTACTGCAATTATGGTCCACAATTTGAACTCCTAAGAGTCATTCTGAGTCTTTTTCTGGCTTTGTACCTAACTTTTTTTATTATTAATGAGGAGCTTTGACCTATGAATACTGATTAACACTTTCATTGCGGACGATTGCTACGCGATGGCCAAATGACACTTCTGCGAAAAGTTGGTTGAGAAGAGAAATTCAGCAATACAATTTTCGGCGAAAAGGCAGAGAACCCCCGGTTCGATAATATTTTAATATACGGCGTGTGCGAATTTATTAGTGACTCAAGAAACACCGTGTATCTCACTTTCACTTTAGTCTGCAAAAATGAGGATACTTCTCTTGTAAGCCTCAACTCAAAATCTGGCACCCTAGTGAAAAGGGGTATAAGTTGAATTTTGGCCAAATTGAGTTAAGTATACCAAAAAATTTCAAAAAAAAAATGGCATCTGTTGGTGTAAAAGGGTCTAAGATATCACGTCAATTGACAGAGTTACGGTCGTGTTATATGGTATAACTAACACAAATGACCATGCAGTGTCAGGTATAAGTTGAAATAAATTCTTACTAACAAAAAAAGTATATCGTTGTAAAGTTACAAAAGGTATTAGTGTAGCTAAGTTTTACGCGTTTGGATTTTTGTTGTGTGTAACGCTATAACTACTCATATTCTCTTGATAGTCACTTGGATAATGAGGATCCATGTGTATTTAAATCACTTTACACGAACAATAAAAACATTTTTTGAGATACAATTCGATATAAATCCATATTCACGAATAAAATTATGTTGTTACGGGTACAAGTCGACTTTAATCACTTAGAATTACAGTTTTTTACTTGTGATATAATCCATTTGCGGGAATTATATCCGTTTGCACTAAATTAAAAAGTATAACTTAACATTTAACACCAGTAAATTGACGGATTTGTACTAAGTTGTACCCTTTTACACTAAGTTTCGTTATATATACATAATGTTTAAAATAGTGTTCATTTTTAAAATTTTATTTACTTAGTGGTTAATGATTTTCTTAAAGTATGATTGTATTTTTTTTCGAATTCAAGCTGTTAAATTCTGCTGCTTATTTGTTAAAACCTATGTTAGTAATATTAGATTGTGTTGACAGTTTTAAATGACCTAACGCAAATACTTTTTTTTTTAAATGTAGTAACAATTTTACTTAATGATCTAGGTAATATAGAAAGCGCGCTATAATAGCCTTGTACGAGTATTTGCTGCTGTTCTATGGCTGTTGCTATATCTATACTACTCCAGAAACATGTGATTAGAACAATTTCAAAAATCAAAACAGCACCCGGAAACCATGCCTGGCCACTTTTTAATTATGCTAACATAATGAAAACAATATTCATCATCATCATCATCATATCAGCCGAAAGACGTTCACTGCTGAACATAGGCCTCTCCCAAAGATTGCCACAATGACCGGTCCTGCGCCACCCGCATCCAGCGGACTCCTGCGACCTTCACCAGGTCATCAGTCCACCTTGTGGGCGGCCTACCCACGCTACGCCTTCCGGTACGTGGCCGCCACTCAAGAACCTTCCCGCCCCAACGGCCATCGGTTTTACGCGCAATACAATATTATCACAATATTTTTTAAATTGTCTACTAACGAAATTAATAAAGTTAATGCATAATTAACACATTAATTCAAGTTAATCGTACCTATATAGATATACCGATAGAATAGTACATAGTACCGATAGAACATAATAGTGACAGGCTTTTTATACTCGTCCATTAAAATCTGTTTATTAAGATTCCATACAGAGTACTGCAATGCAACGTCACTATTTTTATCCGAAACAACTGAAATAACTTCTTTACACACTAGTGCGTGGTGTCGTTTATATCTTGCCTGGTTGAAAACTGCGGAAGGCCATCTGTACTGAAAAATGTCGTACGATACACATGCAAAAATGAAATTCGTAAATCGTGTCGATTTAAAACACTCCCTTCGGTCGTCCTTTGCTTTATTTATGCTTATTTCGAACTTATTTTTTTTTCACAGTAGTATCGTAATGTACATTACGATAGGCTATAGACAATAGTTTTTTTAAATAAAATATCGATTTTCAATAGTATGTTATTTTAGGTGACTCGATAAGATACAAAATTGCCATTCAGGCGTTACGGAACGTACCTACCTAGCTGCGCGCTCGACATCCAGGGCATAAAGTTATAATTCGGACAGTAGGACTATTTTGTACTATTTAGGTTTTTTGTCGAGTACCGTGTTAGCAAAATAAGACATGAAAAAAAAATTATGACACGATTTTGATAATAATAAATAAATGCTACATTATGGTATTTTTGGTACTATGAAATTTAAAAACATTTCATTTTATGATGCGTTGTGTTTTAGATGTTGAAAAGAAGTAATATTTTTCTAATTCAAGGAAATAATTTCTAATAATAAATGGAAAAAAAAATATTTTTATTGTAACTTATTTCATAGAATTTGGATACAATTGAATAAAATGATTAATATAAATCTTGTTATTCCCTTTTACACGTTACTAACATTTTGTGCACAATGGTATAAGTCGGTTTTTTTTGGGATTATTTTGTATACGTACATGTTATGCCATTAAAATTAATTTCGCAAACAAACTTAGCTAATTTTTTTTCGTAAAAGTACATCTCAAAAAGAGTTATTATAAAAAAAGTTAAATGTATACCCGTTTTCACTAATGTCCAATATATGTGAAAAGGGGTACTAATTTGGTTATATTTCTAAATAGCATTTATTTCAGCGGGTACAAGTCAATTTTTTTTCAAAAAAACCAATGACGGCATGTGAAAGAGCGCATTGTATTTACTCAAAGTACGTTTAAAGTTATTCTAATTCTTTAGCCATTTCGGCACAGTAATTTTGAATAATTTCGGCAATCGTTTTTTGGCTCTCCTGTAAAGTGGCAAATTTCGATTTATACCCCTTTTCACTAGGGTGCCAGAAATAAGTACGATGATCGGTGTTCCCTAAATCTCACTGAAATGAAATGTCCCTTACTCCACCTCATTTAAATTATTCTTAAAACTCTTCGTATTATTTCAGCCCGGCCGTTGCGGAACAAATTTAAAATAATACCCTTCGTTAAACGAGTTGTATAAATACTGAAGTAAACTTGATGAAAAATGCTTAAATTATTATTGTGGGATACAAATTTCTCACAAAGGATACGAATTAAGGCTCTGACGCAGTTGAGCGTCTATTTTTGAGTCACTTTGCGGATTTAATTTTTAAATTGGTCGGTCAGTCTCGTAATGGTATCCAGGAACACAGTGAGTAAAATACAGTAGGTCTGTTTATGATTTATTATAAGACTAGCGACCGGCTTTGGCTTTGCACGGACACAATACTATACTAAGATTTTTCTCTTGAATCACACTGTCATTAAAAAAACCGCCTTGAAATTTTAAATCCATTGCGTAGTTTTAGTCAAAGTCAACTTATTCTTTATTCAAATTGGGATAGTTAGCAACAAACACTTTTGAATGGTCTAAGTTACACATAAAATTTAAACTACATCCGGTTCTAACGGTATGTTGTACAAATAAATGATTTTGATTTTGATTAACCCTTTGTTGACCCGAGGAGAACCGGTAAGAAAGTTGGCAGGACTTGTTTTTTTTTTAATAATTTTATTATGGGTACATCTTACAACTAACATGCATTAAAAAAATAATGAAAGCATACATAAGGACAGCACAGTTGAGAGTGAAGTGACTCTGTTTACGTAAAAAGTATGTACTGATTTTAAAACGGATTTTCAGTGCAGACGGTGTTTTTTTTACGCACCAGTGACCCGGCGACGATCTTATCAGATCTAAAACGTCGGAGAGGGTCATCTCTACTGGAAAACGTCGTACGATACAGTCTGGTGCAGAAAGGAAATTCGTAACTCGTGTCGATTGAAAACACTCCCTTCGGTGTTTTAATTTATTGTCACTCGTTCGGAACTTCATGCTTTTTCGCACTAGTATCATAATGTACTATTTTATCATTTTGTACCTAAATTGAACGAAATGAAGCTTTCGCAAGAGCTATAATCGCCATGGCTGCGCGACTTGGCGATTGTCTCTTTAACCTCGTAAGGCCCAACGTCCTATTTTTAGGACATCCAAATTTACTCATAACGGCCCATGACGTCATATTTACAAAGAAATAAGAATTTTATTTTGTATTTCCCAAAATTTAAAATAAAATGTCCTTTTTTTAGGACACTGGGATATTATTTCACTTGTTTTAAAGATAGAATAGGCCTTACGAGGTTAATATGAATGAGTCTCACGAGACTTTAATAGTGTTCAAACTTAATATTTAATATTGGACCTGCTGTGCCCATTTCTCTTGTCATCCTAATGCTTTCATTAGGCACATTAAAGCTTCCAATGTTCTCTGGTACTTAGCAGTAAGAGAAAATCCAGCAAAAACCCAAATTAAAAGAGAAATATACTTTAGAGTTCGTTCGGAAAGTGAAGGCACGTGAGATCTATGAGTGCGCCTTGCTGCCGGACGACTTTAGTTTGCGCACAGATTCTAGCCAAAACTAATTACGACACGCTTTTTATTTTAGTAACTCGCCTTTAATGAACAAAACATTTCGTTCTGACAGAGACGAGTATTAATTATTAATAATAATTGGTAGTCTCTATACAGGGTGTCCTTGGATATGAGATCAATTTTATATTTTTTTAATTCCACTAACAACTGGCAACTGAATGCCCTGGGTGTCGTTAAAAACAGACAACTTCTTAAATATATTTTTTTAGTACAGATGGTGCCTTTTTTAGGCTCTAGTGTGAGAAGTGGTTCATTTTACGGCAGATCGAAATCTTCGGAGGGCCATATATACTGAAAAATATACCTACGTGCGAAAACGAAATTCGTAACTCGTGTCGATTTAAAACACTCGTTTCGAACTTATGTTTTTCGTTTATACTTTTTTTTTTTTAAATATAAAGTGATCACGTCTCCGTAAACACCCTGTATAAATGCACTACTCAACTAGCGTGTATTTTTATTCTATATTTTTTTGTAAACCATTTCTTTTAGAGGCTTTTCTATTGGTATTTAATGTGATTAATTACGAAAATCCTGAACTGAGAACAAGTTCAACAAATATTATCTCAAGGACAAAATATTTAAAATGATTATTTCATTAAAATCATCATGTTGTACAGACACTTAGTCTAACCTACAAATTTATAGATGTCACGAAAATAAGTATGTAAATTAAAATTTTATTTTCATTTCACATAATATCACATAAATTACAAACACGGACAAAATTAAATATCTACAAACATTAAATTCTGCTCATTCAATTCAATGTATTTGTCACAGATGTCATATCATATATACCATAGATCAAGCAAACGTATTTACTTAGCGTGTCAAATGAACTCAGTGAAATCCACTGAGTTGTCCGTCCTTAATCGCAGCTTCCAGCTTTCGGGCGTCAAATTTTGTAAGTTGAAGTGAACATAAACATTAATAATGCCTCCTTAAGTAATATTAATTGCAACAACACAAAAAAATATGAATATTCAAGGGCCTGAGACATATTTAAAATCATAGGCAAGTAACAACTCTAGTGCAAAATCTGACACGCTCGGCCGCCATACAAATGAATGTACTTGTTTCTTCTATCCAAATCTAATTCTGTGGTATTTGTCATAGCCCTGCTAGCGCGAACACCGAAGTTTACCGAAGAACACCGGATTATATCGCATATATTAATTAAATTTAACTACCGTAAAATGGGGCTACTTTCAAATCGTGGGGCAACTTTGATGATAACAGCAAAACTTTGCATTTTTTTCTATAACTCATAATCTACTGAACGCATCAGTTTGATATTTTTACACTAGCAACACTGACAGTTCTGCCATCTTGCCACGCGGCGTACACTCAGCAGCTCTCACGGGTGCTTTGAAAAAAAAAATTAACGCAGTGACTGAATATTTTATAAAATTTGTGGTATGGAAAACTTCTGTTCTGCAAGTGTGAGTATTGCAATTATCTTTTATTGACATAGCTTATGTAATTGTGTGTTTCTTTGGGGCTCGAAACGTGATTGAGTCCTCCTGTGCCGACTGCCATTTTATTTTCTATGGTGGGAATTTTGAAATGGGGCTTCATTGACAGAAGGTGCGGGGCTACATTGATAGTTATCAAATTTACCCCATATCGTCTGCGATATATTGACCTGTTTTAGTACCGTTATCAAACTAACCCCAAATGTTTTTCTTTTTAGATTTAAGATGGTGCGAACGAGGAAGCAGTGCAGGCTATATCGGATGGGGTCCTGAGCATCAATGCTGCTTCAATAAATAGTAGCTTCAATATAGTTTGATTTCAAATAGAGAACGATAAGATTACGAGTAGGTAGGTGCTTAACTGCCTGTTGCGAATTATGTTGTGTTGATCTCAATTACCCTTTTTTTTTTTTTTTTTGTTAACCCAGGGGAATCCGTTATGGATACCACCCGGCCCGGGAGCAGCCGGGTGGTTATGTCCGACTCGCACGGACTAAACCCCTGGGGTGTTCCGCCGCTCGCTCTGTACGCGGGGTTTCGGGAACGCTGCTGCACACCTCCGAGAACCCCGCGAGCGTTGCCCTTGCGGGCCCATCTTGTGGGCTGCTTCAGCAGCCTACTCCGCCGATAGCACCTCGGAACACTTGAGGGCTATCCGGCTCGGGACCTCTCCAGGCAGATGACGGGACTCCCGACCCAACACCCGCAGGTCCCCTTTACGGCAGCTGCATGCGGCCTGCAAAGGCTCTGCGCCGCCGCCCTACTCTCCTGCGGCGCTGAGGGAGCGCATCCGCATCGTCCTCGCGCGCACGTTCTGCTACCTCCTTCTGCGCCATAACCTCTGTGCAGAAGGTGGCCACCGCCTCCCAGGCCTCCTTCGCCTCTACCATACGCCTCACCAAGGCTGGCAGGGACAGGTCTCCTCCTACGGCCGCGGACAAAGCAGCGCGGGGCTCCGCCCATGCAGGGCACTCCACGCGCGTGTGGTAGGCTGTGTCCACGGCCACTCCTCCACAATGGTGGCAATTTGGATTTGCCTCTCTTCGTACAACATCACACAGGTACCTGCCGAAGCAACCATGCCCCGTGAGCATCTGCGTGAGGTGGAACGATGGTGCACCGTGTTTTCGTTCAACCCATTTTTGTAAGATGGGCTGAATGGCGTCCACTAGTTCCCGGCTAGCTCCCGGGATCTCCAATCTTTCTGCCCACTTTTCAAAGAGGCCGTTTCTGGCCTCCTCCCTCCACTTTCTGACTTCTCGCGGGGCTGGATGGTTGTCCCGCGCTCTGGCCTCTTTAATCTCAATTACCCTGAACTAACTCTATTAAAAATTGGTTAGATAGTTATTATACGAAGGAAAGTTACGTATGTTAAGTTTCTAATGTTATAGGTATTGTTCTGTTTGAGTCACTGATTATAAAAATTACACATTTACTAGTATTGTTACTATTTTATGAATATAATTTATTTTAAGATATGTACCTTAAAAAAGTAAGACGGATCTCAATAACGTCAATTGACAGCAAATTGTTATTCTATGATAAGAAAAAGACTTATAACATACAAATAAATGCTACTAATTACATTTTTGTTTCATTTTTTCACTTCAATGGCAAAGGTACGCCTAATCAAATTTACCCCTGTCATCAATGTTACCCCTTTGAACTTTTAAACCCAATAACTTGAAAAGTAGTAGGTGGATATTTTTTTTTGTTTTTGCATTTTTATGCTGTTAGGGGATACTATCAAATATCGTTATAAAACTGTGGTCTATCAAAGTAACCCCTTTCCAAGTATAGAGTTGATAGCGCACTTTTTTTTTCTTTTCTCTATGATTATAAGCCAAACATTTTTTTTCATCAAACCTAAAAAACTTCGTGTCAAGCTGCTATTACGTGATTTTTTGCGTATTTATAGCATTAAAACTGACGAAGTTCTAAGCATTTCAATTTTAAAATTAATCAATCTGGCCCCATTTTACGGTACCTACATCTCGACGTTTCGAACATTTTACAGAGTTCGTATAGCTTCATCATAGGTTTTTTTAATTAGGTATGTTTGTTAAATGTATTTTTCGCTTTTCTATTTAGATTATTAAAATCATCCAATTTTTAATTTTAGATTAGCTTTCTTCATTTGTGGGTTCTTGTTTAAACCACCACGTATTTGTTAAATTACATTTTAGCACATTTATGAAACAAGTAAACAACTATTACATCTTTGTACTTAAGCGATCGCTTAGCTCGCCCTTTTATTTCTCTCGTCCGGAGATTCTCAATTTCCCGGCATTCGTAAAGTACTATATAACTCTAGCATTAAGTAAGCCATCATTAGGCACTCGGAAACAGGCATCAATCAAGATTTCGCAATTTTGCTTTTATATTCATCATCATCATCATATCAGCCGAAAGACGTCCACTACTGAACATAGGCCTCCCTCAAAGATTGCCACAATGACAGGTCCTGTGCCACCCGCATCCAGCATATTAATTCCCAAGAAAGGAGAACTGGGAGTTACCATGACGTAGTAATGCGATATAGTTTAGGTTTAGGGAAAGGGACAGTGATAAACGACTCGTATAGCCTTGCCGTGTGATGACGGCGGTAAGAATACATTTGTCACCACCCCAACTTCACCTGCGGGTATCGTAAGAGTCGACTAAGGGATTGAAGTGTCACTGACCATTATTTGATAAAAGATTGATGATGGGCAGCAGTGTCATCATAGTGGACACATTACTGCGATCGCCAATCCGCTTGCCCGGCGTGGCGATTATGGGCATTTACCTCCTAACGCGTCTATACGCATAGTTAATAGGAGAGGCCTACGTCCAGCAGTGGACTGTCATAGGCTGATGATGATGATGATGATGATAGCCTTGTCCCTTTCTTTCGACTTAAACTGAGCCGCATTAGTACGCCATGGTAACCCCCCTGGGATTCTTTAGATGGGTTGGATGGAGTGACGTAAAACAGTATGACAGGGGGCCTACCACAAACTTCGAACATCGTGAGTTTTGAGCATCTGTCTTTGTCACACCTATGATATCTGCGTTGGAGTGTCAGAGATAGATGCTCGTACAACTTTCGAAGTTCGCAACAGACCTTCGATTGGCTTGAAGGAATTCTAATGTCATTCAATATAAGTGAAATCGGAATTGATGTTGGCATTATTTGGAGATGTTTACTAGGATCCGAAGCAAAGGAGCACACTGTTATAAGATGTATTTATTTTTAACTTAGAAAGGATGGAATACTCGAGGAATGTACCGTAAAACCACCCAGCTATGGTCCAATACTGCAATTATTTTTTTTTTGCTTGGAACATCTTACACAAATCGACCCACGGTAAGCTCAATTAAAGCTTGTGATGTGGGTACCAGGCGACGATATATATAATAGATAGATACTCGTACATATTGATACTTAAATACATAGACAGCCATGACCAAGGAACAAATATTTGTGATTAAATAAATACACAAATAATGCCCTCGCCGGGATTCGAAACAACTAACAACTAGGCTACGGAGGCTGACAAAATGGTCCACAATAGTCCAAATTATGGTCCACAATGTCAAATCCTAAATAAGCATCAGTTCCAATCTTCGTTTTGGCTTTATCTAAGTTTTTTTATTATGGATAAGGAGTTTTTGCCAATGAACAGCACGATTATTATGACAATTGGGTCAAAATTCTTTTCGTTCTCTTATTTTGTGTCCCTAAAAAACGTGACACAGTTGTGATTTTTGTATGAGATGATGTTTTGTTTTCAATTTCTGATGTATGGGTTCAAATCTAGTGTGAAATAGAAATACAAGTGCACCGGATTTTTTTTAATATACTAAGTCGAAACAGCCACTAAAAATGTGACAGAGTCGTATGAAACAAGACAACGATAGTTATTTGTACAACATGAGAGCAAAGTACGTACTTGATGCGAGTGTCAGTTTTGAGTCTTGAGCGTAGCGAGAGAAACGAAAGACACGAGATTCAAATAACTTTGCTCTCAAGTTGTACAGTCGCCATCAGATATATGGTAGCGGTCGAGGTCCCCAAATAAATCGGAGCAACGTAAAATTTCAATAAATTCGTTACGTGAGAAAAGGGCAATGATTTGGGAGCGTGTAAGTAATTGGTCATAAATTTAGGGGCAGTCACTTTTCAATAAATTCGTAACGTACAAGTAGGTAAAGATATCGGAACGAACATGACTCAAAGATATAGAAGCAGACAGGATGATCATAAAGATCGGAACATTTATAGGAAATACACCTTAAGTCTGCGTCACATAGTTTATTTTAATTTGTTACTATGTTGTCACTACTACTACTTTAAGTTGTCAATGTCAAAGATGATTTTGACGGCACTATTGTGGGTGAGTAAATGAGTTTCCTAGATAAAAGAGAAGTTTTCAAGCATCATTATCGAAAAATGCATAAATTCAATTTTGATTTTTATTGATGTAATTATATTAATATTGGATAAGTAAATAAAATCGTAAAGCTAGGAAATTATTTATATGAACGAAACTAAAAAAGTATAAAGGGTGAACAGAATATCTAAAAGTCATTTGCGGATCCTATTTTACCACGGTGACAAGTCCGAGAATTGTAAATTGACTGTTTCTCCCATTGCAGGCGTCCACGGGCTACGGTTACCACTTATCATCAGACGGGCCGTGTGGTCGTTTGTGTTTCAAATATATTGCAAGAACTTTTAGCAATCAGCAATAAATACCGTCTTTTAAGCGAAGCAAAATTATATATTGTCACAAAAATACGACAATTGTAGCGAAATTCCAACATAGGTCGAACCTCATATCAAGAATTTACGAAAATCTTTCTAAACCTTGTGACAATTGTAACGACTTTCCGAAAGTAAAATAGTAAATTACGATACAAGTGCGAAAAAAATTAAGTGGAGTGGAACGAGTGGAGATAAATTAAAGCACGACCGAAGGGAGTGCTTTAAATCTACACGAGTTACGAATTTCCTTTTCGCACGTGTATTATTAGTGATAATTGTATGTTGGTGGCAAACAAGCACACGGACCATCCGATAGTAAGCGGTAGACGTAGCCTGCGGAGGCTTGACATCAGTAACAGTGATATTATAGATATATGATATTATACCACGCACTGGACGGCGCAGCGTGGGAAGGCCCCCCACAAGATGGAGCGACGACTTGGTAAAGGTTGCGGGTGTCCAATGGATGCGGACAGCTCACGACCGATCTTTGTGGAACTCTCTGGGGGAGGCCTATGTCCAGCTGTGGACGTCAATTGGCTGATGATGATGATGATATTATATATATATATATATATATATATATATATGTTTATGCTATTGTTGCTTTACTAAAATACAGGGTGGCTCATTAAAATCAGTCAGTATGGGAATATCTGAAACTATCGGATATACGAAAATATGTTCTTAGGAACCATGTCATCGATTTTAATAAACAGCAAAACTGCATTAATATATTTGAAAAAAAAACTACCCAGAAGGGGAATCGAATCCCGTTGTTTTGAAAAAATAAACTTATCTGCACTATTTCTATTCGGATATCCATTGTGCAGGTCTTAAGCAGTAAATAGTAGTATTTGTTTTTAGGAACCATATCCCCTAAGAAGCATGATGTGTAAAATTAATAAAATACATTGTTTTCACATATTCAACACGTTTTTTTCTAATGTATAAATGCAGTTTTTTTTATCAAAATCGATGATAGATAGTTAATTATGGTCCTTAAAAACAAATACTACTTAGTATGTCTTATAGTTTCAGAATTTCTCTTTCAAAAAAATAAGTTTTAAATCAAAATATTATTAAATGACGTACTGACATTTCTATTACTCCCTAGGGAATTTCACTTTTCTATTACTCCCGCTATGCATGCAAGCAATGGCGCACTTAGACAGCAAGTGTAATAAAAAGGTGACATTAACCGGCCCCCAAGATCGCCTGATTTGACAGCTCCTGATTTTTTTTCTGTGGGGTTATTAAAAGGATTTGTCCTTTCTAATTGGCCAACGAACCTTTAGCAATTAAAACAAAATACTCGAACCACGATCACTGAAATAACGCCGGAAATGTGTGAAAAAGTGATGAACAATGCGATGAAAAGGGTTGGCATCTGCGATGCTACTGGAGGTTGATATTTGTCTGATTATTTTCCATGTGTAATTGCCGACCCAAAATAATTTAATTTAACCAGTGATACTTTATATTTTTTGTGTTATGTATGGAATAAAATTACAAAAATAAAGTGTACATATCTTATTTGGCCACCCTGTATGACTATGAATATATTCTAGATTGACTTATACACTGTTGTGTCAACAGTACTTTCAAATCCCATTGTAATCGCTATTTAATAATACCTACTTCAATATAATTACCCGACATCTTCTCACGAAATTTAGGTTTGCGCCTTGTTCTACCTTTGCCAATTTTGGCAATACGTCAAAACAGCGGTTAACTAGATTAACTCATTTGAATGATTTAGGCATAATATCTCTCCAATTTGCGAAAAAGACAGAAATATATTTGTCACGATGACAAATGTCTACTCTTTTCGAAGAACGTCACAACAAACCACTCTGTTCTAAATTCAAATGATTGACAACCTATTCAAGACTTGTGGCTGACCATAAAGAATTTAAAGCGATGTGTACATGACACTAAGGTATATTTTCCATAAATGTTGAGATATTTACGACCACCCTGACTGCTCAGATATTTCTGATTATATCTGTGTTCCGATATGTTTGCCTAATTATACGTTACGAATTAATTGAAAAGTGGTTGCTCCTAAATTTGTGACGAATTACATGCCTCTAATTATTGTCCTTTTCTGACGTAACGAATTTATTGAAATTTTACGTTGCTCCGATTTATTTGGGGACCTCGACCGCTACTATATATCTGATGGCGACTGTACATACAACTTTTCACCTCAGCATGGAGAAAAGGAAATAAAATAACTTCAGCAGGGAGAAAAGGAAATAATAATAATATTAAATCATTTATTTAATCAAAATTAGTTTTAGTACATATCATTATTGGTACATACCAGTGTTGAGGTACCATTCTTATCTCTTAGGTTAACATTTTGATGAAAATTTTTTTATAAAACAGTTATAATTATTTAGAACTGAACTCGTGTCGAATTTCTGAACGCGATTCTGACTCGCCTAGTACCACGATATCCGTCCGTTTTAAAACGGCTGTCTTTCTCTCTGTCACACTTATATATAAGAGCGATAGAGAGGTGGAATGACGGACGCCAATGTTATGTATGCTTGGTGGTAGGGGCCATATGCCGTTCGGATACAAGGAATCGGGTCCGATAAAACGCGTCGTCTAATACAACTGGCTGAATACGCTAGGATGCCATGAACGAAAAAAAAATGCATATTATGACAATTTATAACGTAACATTTTTCATCTCTGTCTTTTTACTAACAAGTGAAAGAAACAAAAGAAAAAGTTGAAGTCTAAACGTCATGGAAAACAACATTCACTCAGTGAGCAAAATCGCACTTTGCTCACTGATTTCGCGAATCAAAAGAAGTCTTTTCGAGCTGCTGAGGTGAAAAAAGAATTTTGACCCAATTACACTTAACACTTTCATTGCGGTCGAGTGCTACGCGCTACGCTCGTAGCCGATCCCGTGATTTTTCCGCTTTGTAGCGAAAATGGTCCTCCCACAGAGAACTCCCCAAGGGACTTCCCCGCGCTCAAAGTGTTAATGGAAAATATTCGACTAAGTCTTGGACCATTGTTAGGAGGGTTTGGACTACAGTTATCATCATATCAGCCGAAAGACGTCCACTGCTGAACATAGGCCTCAAAGATTGCCACAATGACCGGTCCTGCGCCACCCGCATCCAGCGGACTCCTGCGACCTTCACCAGGTCATCAGTCCACCTTGTGGGTGGCCTACCCACGCTACGCCTTCCGGTACGTGGCCGCCACTCAAGAACCTTCCCGCCCCAACGGCCATCGGTTCTACGCGAAATGTGCCCCGCCCACTGCCACTTCAGTTTAGCGATTCAGAGAACTATTTCGGTTACTTTGGTTCTGCTGCGGATGGTCTCAGTTTTAATCCGATCACGCAGAGAGACTCCTAGCATAGCCCTCTCCATTGCCCTTTGGGTGATTTTGAGCCTTCTTATGAGGCCCATTGTAAGCGGTTATACTTGTCGCAAAACTATAACTATTTGGCGACTGAGGGCATACTGCTATCTCTTTCACTCTGACCTGGAACTAACAAGTGTAACGTAGATAGCAAGACGCCTTCAGTGGCCAGATTGTTTTATGGTAACGTAAAAAAATTCATCATCATGTGTATTATCATTAGGAGGTAAGTACCCATAATCGCCACATTAGGCAAGTGGCTTGGCGATCGCAGTCCGCGAACTCCGAAATCCGCAAATTTCGAGGATTTTTCTTTGTCACTCTTATGACAACTTCGTTAGAGTGACAGAGACAAATCCCCGAAATATTCTAACTTCGGTGTTCGAGGCCTAGATATTTATTTATTTTATCTACTTCCATATCATAATTTTCCTATTATATATTCAGCGGTAATGTAATGACCTACATTAAGAAACCGGTGTCTATGGCTGTATCATAATGTTAACATTAAAGTACAGTGCATCATAATATTAAGATTAAAGTATCGGTGTCAGTACATTAATGTTAACATTATAAAGTCAACTTCTTTTTGTCATTATTTTTCAATACATATTTATTGTAGGATGTTCTTACACAAATTGAGTAATTTCAACTGATATTTGGAGGTATTTTACTTAGTGGATATCAATGTAAATTAAGGTAAATTATGATTCTAAACTTCATCTTTATAATTATGATTATAAAGATGTAGATAAAGTTATGTATGTGACTGTACATAATTAGACATTAAACACTCATGTGATCTTATTATCTGTGGCATCATTCAAGGCTAATATAAAAAAGATGTGGTTGTCCACCAACGGTGATTATGTTAATTACTGTCATTTTAGCAGTTCTATTATTTTTATATATTTCATTTGTATAATATTTATGTATACTGATATGTAGTCTATGTATTTTATGATAAAAGTTATATGTGTATTATGTTATTTATATTCATTTAGAGGTAATGTATTTTATTTATTTATTGTGCATTATGTGAGTTTGTCTATCTAAACTTTTGAATCTCCACTCAATTTCTCAAAGGTTAGCTGGAAGAGATCCCTTATAGGGATAAGTTCGCCTTTGTAACATATTCTGTGTAAAATAAAGTAATTTACTACTACTACTACTATTATGAACCTCGCCTATGGTTCGTTTCCTAAGACCACATTCATGTTTTATTATGCGCCAGCCACATCATCATCATCATCATCATCACCCTATAATAGTTCACTGCTGGACGTAGTCCTCTCCTATTAACTATGCGTATAGACAGCCACATAAATAACTTATTCTAGGTATATGGTAAGAGCTTACCTCTGCTACAGCCATGATGAGGAATTGAGGCAGCAACCAGGCCATCGAGATAGAATTTGGTTGCGTTAGCACCATCACATTCGATTTCTGAAAACACCAATTGTTGTAAATAATTCATAGGAAAGAAATACAATACACTCCTGTCAAACTACCATGTGTAGCATTGTACAGATATGCTAGTTAGTTTATGGGAATGTGAAATAAAATAAAAATTTTAAAATATGTCTATTTTAACCGACTTCAAAAAAAGGAGGAGGTTCTCAATTCGACTGATTTTTTTTGTTTACATTTATGTTACCTGATATCTCCGAGAATCGTGAACTGATTTTAAAATTTATTTTTGTGATCGAACGTATATTACTCCGAGATGGTCCCGTTGGCATCAAGTTGGGGTCTCATGATGGGATCTTGGAGAAATCGAGGGATCTCTTCAAATTTTATAGGTACACGTATGGCGCTTTTGGTAATTTTCATTCATTTACAAGAATTTGCATTTAGGTGACTATAAGCTAACGTTATTGTATGATTTAAAACGGTGTGTTTACCTTGTAAATTACTCCGTGAACTCGATAACTTTAATTTACATGGCAAATACCTCGTTTTATATCATACTACGGGAGCGGAGTGGAGCTGTGCAAAATTGACCAATAACATTCTTCTAATTCAAAATTCGAAACACTTTTATGCAGTCTCATTGGTCGAGCTCCCACAGCTCCGCTCCGCTCCGCTCCGCGTCAGTGAAGCCGCACCCTAATAATGAGTTTTGTAATTAATCTATAAGGCATTATGAATAAGTTCTTTTGGCCATCTTCCAAAAACCTCATTAGAGCTAAAGTGCTCGGAATATAAGTTTTAAAAGCTACCAAGGCCTATTCAAACATTAAAAATGTGATTTAATATGTTGCTGTTACAGTTTCATGGCAGTTGAGGTCGAGCTTACTACAATATGGCATGTAAATACTACAGGATTTTTTAAAATAAGTTTTCTTTTTTCGTACTGATAACAGTGATAACACGTTCTGTAGGATTAACCAGAAGTATGTTCAAGGGTTTTGTTTCAATATTGACGTTTGTCACGACACGACATTGGTCTAAAGGTGCGTTTAAACCAAAAGAGCATTCGCTGTTCTAGCGCCCGTTCTACGAAATCAACCAATCACGTTTTGTGTACCGATCGAATTTCGTAGAGCGGGAGGTTAGAACAGCGAATGCTCTTTTAGTTTGAACGCACCTTAAGGCGACCAGCGGCGAGTGAATCCATGAGTTGGAGCGGGATGCCGATATGGGTACTCCCTTTCGCACGTATGGTTTTCCACTAAACCGATCGCCTTAGACCAATGTCGTGGTCGCGGCATAAGTGATAGGTACATATTTACACATTTTTGCAATAGGTACGTACTTTATTTAGAATCACCTTAACCTATAGAGAACATTTTATTCAAAGATAAAGGTATTTTTTATATGGTTTCTACTAAGAATCGAAAAAGCTCACGGCTTTTCGATCCTAATTATAAAATTTAATTTTTTTTTCTAATTTTCCATTCCGTTACCGCATTACAATTCAATCGGTAACGGAATGGAATAAAAATCAAAAAAAAATAGCTCACAGATACCAATTGTGATGGTCATCGTCACCAAACCTTGATGACATCTCCGACGTCATCCTGTATATTGCTATTAACACTTTTATTGCGGACGAGTGCTACGCGCTACGCTCGTAGCCGATCCCGTGATATTTCCGCTTTGTAGCGAAAATGGACCTCCCACAGAGAACTCCCCTCGGGAGTTCCCCGCGCTTAAAGTGTTAAATAGTGACTACAAAAACCTAAAATTCAGGAAACATTCAAAAACACTCACATATTCACCACCATCGTTATCAATAACTACAGCATACACCCCTCCATACTTGAAGACAATATCCGTCACCACGACCTGGTCTCCGGCCCACAGCGAATAACTGCCCGCGAACACCTCCGTCTGTGGTGACACCCCTGCACTTATGTGGGTCTCTATCTCGTTCCTTCTTTCGTTGTATAAGTTCAAGTCTGATGTGACAACTCGGTGCGATACGAGGAATCTGGAAACATTAAACGGTTATACCTACGAACAAATAAAACATGGAAGCCGCACGCCATACTAAATTGCCTGAATTTTAGTTGACAAATGTCACCCCCTGTTCAATGCATCACGGCAATGAATTAGAATGTCAACCTATAAAAACTTAAACCGCCATTTATAAATAGTTATGATTGGTCCATCAAAGTTTTGATTGGCGATATTCAATAAACATTTGTCAAAGATGTTGCGCCGAAATATGCGTGGTGTCATGAAAAGCGCTATGTCCTGCCCATCTTGGCACAATTGAACAATTGGTTTTGGGGGGGCATTTTTGAGCTGGCGTTAGGCGTCCATGTTTTATATGGTCGCAGGGTTATACTATGAAAATATCACATCGCAGCTTATCTCAGTCTACTGCGGGACGTCCTCTCCTATTAACTATGCGTATAGACGGTTACTATACAGGGTGGCTCATTCAAATCGGTCAGTAAGGAAAAGTCTGAAGCTGTAAGACATACGAAGATATGTTCTTAGAAACCGCGTCACCGATTATGATAAAAAGAAAAAATGCATTCATACATTTGAAAAAAAATTGTACCCAGCTAGAGAATCGAACCCGGTTGTTTTGAAAAAAAAACTTACACTATTTTTATTTAGATATCGTTTGTGTAGGTCTTAAGCAGTAATGTCTCTAAAGGTGCATTCACACCAAACGAACATTCGCTATTCTAATCCCCCACTCTACGAAATTCGATCGTTACACAAAACATGATTGGTTGATTTCGTAGAGCGGGAGCGGATAGAACAGCGAAATGCTCTTATGGTCTGAATGCACCTTGAGAAACATGATGTCTAAAATGAATGGAATTCATTGTCTTCACATACTTAAATTTATTTTTAATTCTTTATTTCAGCTGTGTAAATCTTAAGCAAAAATAGTTATTTGTTATACAAGGGTGCAAAGTTGTATTTTACCCGCGAGTATGAAATTGAAACACGAGCAAGCGAAAGGATTCTATAGTTGAACCACGAGCGAAGCGAGTGGTTCTAAAATAGAATCCTGAGCGCAGCGAGTGTTTTAACATACGAGAAGTAAAATACATTTGCACCCGTATGTAACACAAAACTTTTCCCCTCACTATAGCGAGGAAACTCAAAAAAGGTAATTATTTGTTCACATTAAAATCATCATCGGGTTAGTGATAATAAATTTTCCAAATGCATCATGTATTTAATGCAAGATTTTGTCGCAGTAAACTTACCACGAAAAAGTAAACGCAGCACGATTTTAACACATTCCTGTAGTTGCACACCAACGCCAATGCATTATTAAATCATTCTCATTCATTATTTTTACAAAATTATAACAGAACACCCTGAAAGTTGTTTAGTTTACTATTTTTTTTTATGCGTGTTCGAGTCGGTAAATAAAGATTATAACCTATAATATTCTTTGACAATGTTGACGTTGACATTTTCTGCGTTTTGTGATTGCATCTAGTCATCTTATCATCATTCACTAAAACAATTGTTACTTAAGGAATTTTAGGATTTATATGTTAAAATCATCATATTATATAAAGGTTTGTATTTTACACTAAATTCTCAAACAAATTATTTAATTATCATTAATATGGAACAATTTCCATGAGCATTTTACGTTTTGTTATTCCAAAACCATGGTCATTACTTTGCCACACAAGTGAATAATATGCGTTTTTACACGTTCGTATTAAAGGATAAACGAGCACTTTACGAGCTAGTGAGGGGAAAAAGTATTTTTTTTATTTTTTACATCTCAGTTTTCTTTATTATTAAAATCGATGACATGGTTCCTAAGAACAGATATGTATGGTATGTCTTATAGTTTCAGACTTTCCCATGCTGACCGATTTGAATAGGTTATAAATATACTAGGTTACTACGGCTATGATGAGTGATGACGCTGCTGCCCATCATCAATCAAATCAAACAATGATCAGTGATACTTCAACGTATGTATCTATGATAAAGTCACACAAAACAACGACACAACACCAGCCTTTCTCAGTCCACTGCTGGACGTAGTTAGGCCTCTCCTATTAAACTATGCGAATAGACATATTTGGAGGCAAATGTACATAATCACCACGCTGGGCAAGTGGATTGGCGATCGCAGTAATGTGTCCACTATGATGACGCTGCTGCCCATCATCAATATTTTATCAAATAATAGTCAGTGACACTTCGATCCCTTAGTCGACTCTTAGGACACCCACAGGAGGAGTTGGGGTGGTGACAAAATGTATTCTTACTGCCGTCACCACACGGCATAATAATGAAAATCGATATGTAGCGAGACAAATTCTATTCTACCGCGGATACGCAGTAGAGGCTAGAAGAAAGGACACTATAACTACTTATCGTAGGTACTGTAGCTTAGTACATAATACGATTCGATATGTCTCTGGCACGGAACGCAAAACACTATGTAACAAAACAAAATGAGACCTCTCAAACATACGGATACGAACCCAAAACTTCACTTAGTTACAAACCGAAGAGAAAGGGTTAGCGAAGCCTAATTATAGAACATAGAATGAGGATAGTACATTCGCCTTCAATAGTGTCTTAGAAAACGAAGGCCGGAAAAATATTTGACACGCTCTCAGGTTGTCGCTCTAAGATTGTGTCAAAAATACGATATTTATAATATTTACAAAAATACGCGACACGCTCTAAAGGTGCATGCAGACCAAAAGAGCATTCGCTGTTCTATCCCCCTACTCTACGAAATTCGATCGTTACATGAAACGTGATTCGTTGATTTCGTAAAGTGGGGGATAGAACAGAGATGCTCTTTTGATCTGCATGCACCTTATCTGTGGATGTAAGATATAGTCGCTCTAAGATCTACACGGTGTTTCCTGTGTCAATAATAAGTAATAACCCCCTCCGTCCACTGAAATCCGTTTGGTAGGATCCGTTTAGTAGGACCCGTTTGGTAGGATCCGTTTGGTAGGATCCGTTTGGTAGGATCCGTTTAGTAGGATCCGTTTGGTAGGATCTGTTTGGTAGGATCCGTTACGGATCCAAGTGGAGCTTTTGAGCGTTCAGATCTGTTAATGGATTTGAGTGGACTTTATTGAGGACTAGGATCCAAACAGACTATGTTGAACTAAAAAGTTTCCTGAAATCCATCAATGGATTCATGTAAACTATTTACAACCAGCAATCCTAAGATGGATTTTAGGAAACTTTGATGTTGAATTTTAGTGGATGTAGGGTCAATATAACGTCCAGACCCCGGAATCCTGATAGCATTTCTGTCTTTTATAAAAATGTCTATAATAATCTTTTTTTTAATGTAATACATTCTTTAATGCATGTTATTTTAATAAGATGTATTATTATACTGTTTTGAAAAAATAAGTCCACCTGAGTTTCTTACTGGTTCTTCTCAGGAACGGCGTAGGGTTTGAACCAGTAGTAGATTTTTTTCTCTCTCTTGATAATGTCAGACGATTCGAAAGTGCTTATTAATAAGCTTACTTGAATAAAGAATAGTTTGACTTTGAGTTTGAGCTGTCATAGGGACTTCTCGTTTATCGACTACCGATTATACATATGTATATCGATATATGCAAAATACCTACAATGTAAAATAATTATGATTACAAATAGAAATAAACAACAAGCGGTCTTATCGCTAATGAGCTAGCTCTCTTTTAGATTACGTTTGGATACCAACTTTTAGGAAATTGTAAATAGAAATGAAAATAATAATATTTTATTAGTCATTAATGTCATTATTAATATTTGTGGATTTCTTATGGCTAACTATTAATCATTTTTCGCATGAAATTGCTACGAGAATTGATATTTATCATTTTCAGCCACTCAAAAGTTATCTAAACGAGATCGCTCATGAGCGATAAGACCGACTATTGTTAACTTCTACTTGTAATCATAATTATTTTACATTGTATGCTATATTTATCGATATACATATGTATAAATTGTATAATCGGTAGTCAATAAACGAGAAGTCCCTATGACAGCTCAAAAATGCTACCAGAATTCCGGAGTCTGAATTAACGTCACTTTTGTTCAGCGCCGTTCGTTCTTGACTTGTTTTATTTCGATAGAAAGTGCATTTTTCATAGTAATTGGAAGCTTTGACGGGCGTCGTTTTATTGCTGTATGTGGCTGATTTATTGTGTCGGTTCCAAGTTTTCTAATAATAGCAACCTTTGTGCCATATTTCTCTTGAATTGGAACTTTAAAATAAATCACGAGAACTTTCGTGTAAACACTAAATCTTTACAGATAATTGTTTTAAGGTGCATTCAAACCAAAAGAGCATTCGCTGTTCTATACCCCGTTCTACGAAATCATCCAATCACGTTTTGTGTAACGATCGAATTTCGTAGAGTGGGGGGTTAGAACAGCGAATGCTCTTTTAGTTTAACCGCACCTTTAGCTTCGATTTCACCTCGAGAGAGTAAGAGATACTAGTGTAAAATTACTTTAGAGGTTTGACATTTCTATCCGAGTAAGCGTTATTCTTCGAATAAAATTTTTGTGCGAATGTTCGTTTGGTCTGAATGCACCTTTATAGTGCAGAAAAGGATTCGGACAGGACGTATTGTTTGTTCCTTAGAACCTTAGAGTATGGTCAAAGGCGAGTATGGTCTTATAATATAACAGACTGCTTATAGGTCCCGATAAATTAACCGTTAAGATGGAGAGGCCGAGTACCTAATGAGCGAAAACTATCGTTAGTGAACTGTCTTTGGTATAAATAAATAAATATCTTGGGACATCTCACACAAATCGACCTAATCCCACGGTAAGCTCAATTAAGGCTTGTGATGTGGGTACCAGGCGACGATATATATAATAGACAGATACATATAGATACTTAAATCCATAGACAGCCATGACCAAGGAACAAAATATTTGTGATAAATAAATACACAATAATGCCCTCGCCGGGATTCGAACCAGGAACCTCCAGCTTCGTAGGCAGGGTCACTACACTACCAACTAACTAGGCTACGGAGGCTAACGGTAGGTATATAAATACCAGGTGTAATGTATTTTTACGTTAGAAAGATGTTATAAGGAAAATATTGGCTGCTATTTTTCGAGCAATACCGAATACCAACGCCTCGCATTTTCTGAAGCAAATAATAATTGAAGTTGAGATAAATTGAAAGCAAAATACATAACAAAGTGCGACAGATGTCAGCTGTCAATTCATTCAGCCATTAAACGGAGAATGACAAATATTCCTTGCGGGCATTTCTGTTAAGAGAACGGCGATAACCTTTGACCTTGAGCCATGGGAATTTACAAGCTGGGTCGCGTTTTATAATAGTACATTACGGCACAAGTGCGAAAACAAGAAATTCGAAACGAGTGGCGATGTTTCAAAAAAAGGGAGTGTTTTAAATCGACACGATTTACGAATTTCCTTTTTGCACGTGTCTCGTACGGCCTTTTTTAGTACAGATGGGTCTCCGAAGTTTTTAACCTGACGTAAAATGACCCACTTCTCGCACAAGAGCCTAAAAAAGGCACCATTTGTACTAAAAAGTTACATTTTACAATTTCGCTGTTTGCCTCTCTAATGCCGCGGCCACGACATTGGTCTAAGGCGACCGGCTTAGCGGAAAACCATACGTGCGAGAGGGAGTACCCGTATAGGCATCCCGCTCCAACTCATGGATTCACTCGCTAGTCGCCTTAGACCAATGTCGTGCCCGGGCCTTAACGCACGCACGTATTGGCTAGAAAGAGAGGCAAAGAGCAAAATTGTAAATTGTAACTATTTTTTCTCAAACTTGCTACGGAATGTTGATGTTACTTACTTTAAATGAAACCCGGAAATACTATGTATCCGGTGTCATATGCTAAGATGATATGTAAAGAGATTTCATGTATTTATTTCACACCTAGGACTGCAAACAAACTGTCTTTTGTTTTGAAACGTCAAATTGTGACATTAGGTCTTGACATTCAGCTACAGAAAAAAAAAATACCTAAGAACTAATGTCTATACCACCGGGTAAAAGGATACATCAAACAGATTAAAAAAAAAGTTAGGCGCGAATGTTTTTTTTTTATGTTTTACGATACTGTACAATTGGTTTATTTACAAATTGAATAGTATGGTTCGCCGAAATCAGTTCGTTTTATTTCATGGCAAGTTTGAGAAAAGCACTATACAAATCTCGGCAAGAAACAGGGTTACAGGCCGCGTATTCCTATCTGGCCTCAGTTCTTTCGGCCAGATATATCTACTTGGCCTGTAACCCTTCGTTTCCTGTCCTCTATAGTAATGTACTATTATCACACCTGTTCCGTAAGTGCGCCAATACGCTGCGGTAATGCAGGCCGTAGGTGCGTCATTACGTCATAGTATGCCGTTAAGGATTTTCATACAACATTACGTCGCACTAGCGGGGTCCGGCGCACGAAAATGATAAAATTAAGTCATCCCTGATTTAGACCATTTTAGAGTAGTTTTGTGAAAATATATTGTTTTATTTACTTTTTTGCATCACAGGTGTGATGAAAAACATTGTGTGTGCCACGGGCGGTACAAGAATTACGAACTCGTGTTAGAATTAAGCCCTCACCTTCGGTTCGGGCTTGAATTCACACTCGTTCGTGATTTCTTGTTTACCGCCCTGAGTACACAATGTACTAAAAACGCAACCCTGTTTGTAATAAGCGTTTTCTGTGATTAGACATAAGGGTTAAGTTAAAGACCTTTAATGAAACTCAAATATATGTTTTTGCGTTACGAAGGTAAATTTTGTGTGTAACAAGTGTAACAACATTTGACAGTGGCAAAAATCGATAAATTCAAATTTTCTATGAGCGACCAACAATTGTACGCACTATTTTTTTTTTATTGCCACCTTTCTCTACTGCCAACTCTACTGTTTTTTGGGCAGAGTAAACTACCTATATTATACGACTAATTTGTATGTTATATTTGTACGACTAATTGTTATTATATTTGTACGACTAATAGGCGTAACACAATTGACGCAATCGTTATTTTCGTTTTAATCAAGGTCTTAACTATATACAATTTTTTTGCAGTCGACCCAAAAAGCAAACGGACCGACAGTTGTATATTTTCAAGTGCAATGTTTATTGTTTTCTCAATAAATCTTATCTGTGAATTTATTTTTCCTTCTGTTCAATATTTATCATTTATCAATCAAATTAATTCATATTTAAAAATTGAACTGGTGCCAGATTAAATCATTTTCATTTAAGTACAGAGTATATCCAGACCGATGGAAATATCACATCCCTGTCACACTTACTTATGTACAAATTTGCAAGTGCAACAGAGACAATACATCGGCCTTGGTTGGCGGCAGGCCTTCTGTTTATCAATGATTCAAGGTCATCAAGTAATTCGGCGCCTTAACCACACAAGAGAATATTAAATGTATCGATAATAATGGCTACGAGGAAATTCAATATCGAGCCAATCGTAGATTAGCGCCGTCATTCCGCCCGTTTCCGGTCCCACAATGGCACTTCCGGTCCATTTCGTACAGAATTCACGTTCTTATTTCCGGTGGAATTCATTCACCACGATTGGACGGTTTTGGAAAGAGATGAGGAGATTATGTTGGTTTAGTTACTCTAAAGTCTTTCATGGATGGGTGGCATAAGCTGCATCTTAACTGATTTTCAAAAAGCTGTTCATAAGGTTTTGTGAAACAAATCGTATTATTTTATTGAATATTTTCATTCAAATGTAGGATATCATAAATGTAGGATGTGCCGTGTGGTGACAGCAGTAAGAATATATTTGCCACCACCCCAACTCTTCCCGCGGGAGTCGTAAGAGTCGACTAAGGGATTGAAGTGTCACTGATCATTCTTTGATTTGATTGATGACGGGCAGCAGCGTCATCACAATGGACACATTACTGCGATCGCCAATCCGCATGCCCAGCGTAGCGATTATGGGCATTTACCTCCTAATGCGTCTATACGCATAGTTGATAGGAGAGGCCTACGTCCAGCAGTGGACTGAGATAAGCTGACGATGTTGTGATGTGATGTAGGATATAATATACCAAAGAAAAACTACTGAAGTTTACCACCGACAAATATACGTACCGTGGGATTAACACGATTTGTGTAAGATGTCCCAAGATATTTATTTATTTACCGGTAAAGTCGGGTTACATTATCCACCCAAAAAAATCCATCTTGGCAAATTAATAATTGAATTAAAACAAGATTTTCTTTGACATCGTTAAGTTAAAATGTTGCCCCCTTATTCATAAACGTCTGGTAACTTAACAAGCCGCTAATAATTGTTTGTCCCTTTCGGTCTTAACAACGTGTCCATAAGAGCACAAGGGATAAACAATACCTAGCGGCTTGTTAAGTTAGCACTAGCAGACGTTTATGAATATGGGGCTTAGATGCTATATTTAAATACATATTTATTTGAGTTAATAAAAGCACGTGTGGGCAATGTTACCCGGTATTATTTATTATCTATTAAATTTTTTGTATTCATCATCATCATCATCTCCTAGCCGTTTGTTCAGCCACAGTGACTGTTTTTCAGTGCTGAGAGCGTCGCTGGTGCGCTCTCAGGTGACTGACATAGCCAATTTTTGCAGCGAATACACGGCCGCATTCGCTGCAAGTCAGCAGTGTTATTCACTAAGGAAACCGCCTTGCTGTCAGCGCTGCGTCAGTGCTGCGGCAGCGTCGAGCCTAAAAATGGTGTTCACTTATGTACTTTAAACGACACTAGTGCTCGGCGACGAATGCGGCGTGAGCTGGAACTACACTGCGTCGAGAGTTTGACGTTTAATGTATGAACTTCGTATTCTCTAACGAAAAACAGCGACGAACTCGCCCACAACTTCGCTCACAGCCTCGATTCCTAATGTCAAATAAAACAACTAAGATTTTAGACAAGGCTATCTCGATGTCGAGCTCGTTGACGAACGCAGCGTCGAATGTGTGAATAAGAGAATAGCATAGCAGCACTCCTCCAACGTAATTATATTGTATGGCCGCTGGTCTGGCCGTCGCGCTTAAGGCCCGGCCACGACATTGGTCTAAGGCGACCAGCGGTGAGCGAATCCATGAGTTGGATCGGGATGCTGATATATACTCCCTCTCGCACGTATGGTTTTCCGCTAAGCCGGTCGCCTTAGGCCAATGTCGTGGCCGCGGCATTAGCGTCAAATTCTGTACGACGAGCTATTTCAGAAGCACGTACTTGTGCGTGTACAGCTTGTCTCCACTCTGGTCGTCCTGCAGCCATTGTCTCCCATTGAGAAGGATTTTTTGGGTCAAACTCAAAATCATGATCTTTCCGGTGGACATTTTAAAAGTTAAGGGCTATGAGAGTTAATTTTCTTAATAAACCCTTATTGTCATTTAAAGGCACTCATTTCCTATTGAATTGTCTGATAAAAATCACGAACACTCCTACCAGTTGCTTACTATTGGCCACAGGAAAGAGGGGCTCTACCAGTTCAGCTGAACACGCACGTTTTCTTTCCTGTGGTCGATAGTTAACAGCCTGTGGACAGGTAGTAATTAT
This sequence comes from Thaumatotibia leucotreta, assembly GCA_025490895.1. NCBI lineage: Eukaryota > Metazoa > Arthropoda > Insecta > Lepidoptera > Tortricidae > Thaumatotibia > Thaumatotibia leucotreta. The sequence goes on along the minus strand of JALPQI010005192.1, from coordinate 15,860 downwards.
TTTTATCATAAAACGCAATGAAAAGGAGTAGGGGAAGGTAGCCCAAAGCGGGCATAGCGCCCAAAGAGGGCACTGGATTTTATGTTGCCATTTCAAAATGGAGCGTGTTTGTAACACGTGACAGTACTCCCCACCATACTCGCGCATCTCGTGTCATTCGTCCGGCTAATCTATGAGCAAGCCGTTACAGTCTCTAACAAAAACATGTTTTTTGTGGTTTTTTGAAAAATATTTCTAGGTGTGAGTCATGTGTTTTCTCATTTTCGATGCTTGCAATGCTGTCATTAATGCCTGTTACTTAATAATTAGTTATCCGGCCGTAATACCCTTGCATTCAACTCTTCGTGTCTCAACATTTGGAGGGTAGATTTTGCTTTCATTTTGTAATTGTCGAAAAAGGCAAAGCGGGCAGGGTAATGTGGGCACTGTCCGCTTTGCCCGGTGTGTTTTTTACAATGTAAATTTAGTTGAAAACTGGTATATTTATAAAACTAAGCCTCCCAGCATCCCAACGTCCCAGCAGAAACGTTGTTTTGAATGCCACGAACTTTAGAGGACCCATCTGTCGAGGACTAAATAAAATGTAATGACTGCGACTCGTGGGCTCATGTATCTTGGACACGAGATCCAGAAATCGGGTCCGTTTAAATATGTAATATGTGTCAGGAAATTAAAATATATTTTAATATTAAAAAAGGTAACTAATAGATGGTTATGCCTGAATAATATTCATCGTCATCATCATATCAGCCGAAAAACGTCCACTACTGTACATAGGTCTCCCTCAAATATTGCTAAAATGACCGGTTCAGCGCGGCTCGCATCCAGCGGACTCCTGCGACGTCGACTAGGTCATCAGTCCACCTTGTGGAGGGGCCTACTCACGCGCCCCTTCCGGTACGTGGCCTCTACTAGAGATCCTGTTCACCCCAACAGCCATCGGTTCTACGTGCAATGTGCCCTGCCCACTGTCACTTCAGTTTAGCGATTCGGAGAGCTATATTACTTTGGTTCTGCTGCAGATGGCCTCATTTCTAATACGATCACACAGTTAGGCTTCTAGCATAGCCCTCTTCATTGCCCTTTGGGTGACTTAGCTTTACCCCAGGCCATGCCCGTTTTGCCCTAAGCCGATGCCCACTTTAGGCCACCCCCTAGGGCAAAGCGGGCAATCGTAGAGGTTTTTAAAATTGCGTATAATTCTTTTGTTTACCATTTTTAGATAAATTAAGACATCCTCCATCGAAAAATATTAAATAATGTACCTATTGGGAAAAAAAAGAATAAGCTAGCTAGGTTAAATAACACTTTTTTTTCAACTCTCCCTTAAGGTGCCCTCTTTGAGCCACCTTCCCCTACGTCTTAATGAAGATAAGGCTTTCATAAGAAAATCAAGCTTTATACCTTAACTTTTAAATTGTCCACCGGAAAAACTCCGAACATAACATGGGTTTGCGTTTGACCCTTTGGTATTAATATTTTCAAATACCTAGAGTTTATTCGGAAACTTACCTAACAACCGGCAATCCAGACTTGCTCTTGTCCACATTATCGAAAAACCCATACACGTCTTCTCCATCCAAGAAAAACGAGTTTGCTTTATTCTCCACCAAGACAAATTCCTTCTCAAAAGTATTGTTCTCTTGCAAATACTCATTTAAACATGATCCTCTTATATCCAACGTGATGTTGCTAGTTCTTTGGACTTGGTAATCTTTTTCGACGAGATAGTGAAGTGGCTGTATGGTTTGTGTGCTTGACGTGTTGGAGACGTCTATGGGGCAGGGGTTGCCGTTGAATATCCGCAGTTGGGCTAGCCCAGGAGTTGGGAGTTGGGGGTAGGTCGTCTGTAACAAACAGCACAATGTAGCTGGGGCAAAAATTACGTGGCTGTAAAGGCCCGGCTACGATATTAGTCTAAGGCGACCAGCGGCGAGCGAATCCATGAATTAGAGCGGGATGCCGATATGGGTACTCCCTCTCGTCGTATGGTTTTCCGCTAAACCGTCGCCTTAGACCAATGTCGTGGCCGGGGCATAAAGCATGCGAGTGTGCAAGTATACGGAAGAGCACGATCTCCTGACTAGAGGTGTGCGCCACGCCGGCGCGGCGGCGCCGCGCCGCGGGACCCACGCCGCCGCCGCCGCCGAGGTTTTCAAAAACCCACGCCGCGACAAAAATTTTACGGAATAAAATCATTTAAATTACGCGCCACGCTGATCATATTGACATTAAACAACAATATGCTTGCGAATATCGACAAGCGGTTCCCTCTGACCCAAAAGATTGTATGCGCAGCATTTCTGGATTGCAGATTTTCAGATATTGATACGCATCTACGAAAAAAATACACTACTTGGGCAGAATTCTTTCCAATTGTACAGATTTATTTCACAGAATTCCAAGTCTACACATTCCCAATACTACAGATTTACAAACCTACAGAATCCCAATACTTTAATATTCCAACATTACGGTTGCCCATGTCTACAGATTTTCAATATTACTGATTGATTCCTATGTCTACAGATTCCATATTCTCTAGATTTCACGTCAACTGATTCCCAACTGTAATGCTTTTTTCAACACGCTTGTAAATCGTAACGTAGGTCTTATTGAACCGCTTTTAGGCTTATAATCCTAGGTATTACTAGCTGTGTGTTTTTTCATTATATTATTTTCTTCGCATCGTCGATCCCACAGTGTCTGAAGACAAAAGTCTTCAATCAGTGCTTCCTACCCGTCATGACGTACGGAGCCAAAACGTGGACACTGACGGTACGGCTGGTCCACAAGTTCAAGGTCGCTCAACGAGCTATGGAAAGGGCAATGCTCGGCGTCTCTTTGCGGGATCGAATCAAAAATGAGGTTATCCGGCAGAGAACCAAAGTGTCTCGTAATCGACTTAGCCCACCGTGTTAGCAAGCTGAAGTGGCAGTGGGCTGGTCTTATTATCCGTAGAACCGACTGGCTAAACGAGTTCTTGAGTGCAGATCACGTCTCGGCAAGCTTAGTGTAGGACGCCCTCAGGCAAGGTGCAGCGACGATTTGCACAGGATGGCTGGCAGGAGCTGGATGCGAGCAGCCAAAGATAGAAAACGGTGGCGTGGAATTGGGGAGGCTTATGTCCAGCAGTAGACTGCGATAGGCTGCTGATGATGATGGATGTTTTTCATTATTTACGTTAGGCCACCATATGAGGTTTAATGACTGTCCATTAACTGATTCTATTAATTTCAGTGTTTGCATTTGCAATTGATGATTTTTGTGCTTCTTGAATAAGATTAAGATATTTTTAGAGGCCGTGGCCGTGGTAGTTGGCCGTGTGGTGACGGCAGTAAGAATACATTTGTCACCACCCCAACTCCTCCTGACGGGTGTCGTAAGAGTCGACTAAGGGATTGAAGTGTCACTGACCATTATTTGATAAAAAAAATGATGATGGGCAGCAGCGTCATCATACTGGACACATTACTGCGATCGCCAACCCGTTTTCCCAGCGTGGCAATTATGGGCATTTACCTCCTAATGCGTCTATACGCATAGTTAATAGGAGAGGCCTACGTCCAGCAGTGGACTATTATAGGCTGATGATGGTGATGATGATTTTTAGAGGAAAAAGGTGAAAGCTTTTTAAAAAATTGGCATTTGAAAAAATTTGCTGTCGTTTTGCACGGCTTAGAAATAGACAAGTGCAGCTTTGCCTCATAATACCTACGTAAAATTGGCGAAAACATGGTTTTGTGTTCCCTGTTTCCTCCTCCAAAAATAGACCTATTTGTAACAATTTTTTTTTAAGAAAGGTATTTCTCATGTCGGTATGTTTTCTCTTTTTGGACGATTTCATATTTAAAAAAAAAATTCGTGTGTTTATACACCGATGTATGACTAGCAGTGTGGGCGATGATGGTACTAAAGTAGCGGCATCGTAAGAAGTCGTTTTTGACAGCTCACAATAGTGTTGTGAAACGCTCGATTTTACCGTCGTAAAATTTTCAGTCAAGTGCGAAAGGGCGTTAGATCTGGTACTTGCCATTGAAAAAGTTTAATTAAAAAAGTGTTAGGTAATCCGAATTAAAAAAGTGTTTGGTAATCTTACTTAGAATCATTAGCAGGCAGCGAAACTTTGGAGCCGGTGACGTCATAATGACGTAAAGTCGCATTTAGGTAAGATGTTTTATAGGACGGATAGGACGTGACCTCTATAAGCAAAATTCATAGCAAACCACTCCCAACCCACGTTGGCAAACTTGCGTGCTGCTAGCTCAGAGTGCAATGTAGATATGCCAAATAGAGAAATGCCGTAAATACAGTATATAAACTCACTAAAACCATTTATTAAAATCAGAGCACATCTAGGTGATAAATAACGTAGTGGTATATAAATTATTATTCCACGAAAAATAAAATTATACGTGATTTTATAATTGAATTTGTAATTATTATGTGCTTACTATTATTTTAACATAATTTTAATTTTTTATTTATTTTTATGATGTAACTAGTAAGTGATTTGGTGTTAATACTAGCTTATGTGAATAAATACATTGAATTGAATAACAATTATGACATTTATCTGGTTGTCAAGTTCCACACAGTCTGTAAAGCCGCGTATCCACCGGGCACACGGGCTCGCGAGGACCTGTCGAAACCATGACAAACTTTTAGAAAATATGTGCGTACCTACTATTATAGCAATTATTCGTACCTCCATAAAAAAAGGTTTACTTATTTATTTCGATTGACGTATCGGTAAATTGCAGCAACAGCAGTAACATCACTATTCCGTTCAGGCAACAATGAAGTTTGACATTTGCTCCATTATACCAACTGTCAAATTTTTACAGAACTTCATGTGCAAACAAACGTCAAAAACGACTTCTTACGATGCCTCTACTGTATAGAGAGGTTGTAAAGCTGGGTACCTGTAGTATTTGAAATCATCATATATAATCTGCAGTACCTATTGGGAATTCGTAGTATTGGGAACCTATAGTATTGGGAATCTGTAGTGTTGGGTATTTGTAGCATTTAAAATTCGTATTATTGGGAATATGTACAATCAGGAATGCATACTATTGACAATATTTGAAGTATTATCTCTTATCTGTAGTATTAGGAATCTGTAGTATTGGGAATCTGTAGACGACTCGATCCAGGCCTACTACCGCGTTTTTCGCGGTAGGGCCGCTGTGTGAGTTAATAAAATATTTTTCGTACACGATAATAATTATGACAATTTCCGCATAAAATGCAATCTATAACTTTGTTTCATGTTTATTTTTTTAATAATAAACTTGTCCTAAAGTATATCTAAGTTTTTAATATCTTCTCATCCTTATAATGTATAAACGTACAGGGTAATAATATGACCTTGACGCCGGCGTGGCGCCGCCACGCCGGCAAAATTTTGCGGCGCGCCGCCGCCGGCGATTTCTATGCCGGCGCACACCTCTACTCCTGACACAGGAAATCATTTTACTTGCTAGGAGATCGTAACAATGTATGTATAGTATACTGTATTTGTTTCAACGCAATAAACGTTTTTTCATTTTCATTTTAACTATTCTACGTACAGCTAACAATATACGTAGATACTTTGCAATGTAGGGTAGGAACAACGTACCGTCAAGGACATAAATATGTGTCCAATCATTAATAGAGCCCTACCTTATTTCAATAACATAAGGTAAACTTGTAAATAAATAAAAACCTAGCCAATCTTGGGACATCTTACACAAATCGACCTAGTCCCACGGTAAGCTCAATTAAGGCTTCTAATGTGAGTACACAGGCGACGATATACCTATATTATTATATAATAGATAGATACATATAGATACTTAACGTATGCGGAGTGAAATTTGCACAAATTTTGAACAAGTAAAAACAAAATAAAAAAATTAAATTTAACTTGTGTCTCAATGCTAAATTAATTTGTATACAATTGTTAATTAAATTGGATAGTTTTGTCGGGTTTGGCATCTTTCTTTAGAAATTATGGCCAATTGAGTAGAACAATGTCGCACAACTGCATGTATTTTCCACAAGACACATTTGATAAGGCCAAAATCGACGATGATTCTGATTTTTTAGAAGAAGGCAAGATTTGAAACACTGTTTTATAAAAATCTCGCATTCTTTTCGTTTCCAATAAATGATATTAGAAACCCTAGTGTAATGTAACAATTTGGCTACAGCCACTTTTCAGAAAGAGCTCGAATAAAGGAAATTACGTTAACCCGAATCACAAAATCGAACAGGGAGCTCAGAAATACTTCTAAATATGACAACAAAATTGATGAAAAACATCCTCAAACCATGGGCATTACGAAACATAAACAAAGAGCAAGCCTATCAACACGGAAAATAAAAATAAACAACTTTGAAAATATGGCTTCGCCATTTGATCAAAAAGTGTAAAAAACACTGCTTTTTCAGTAACGGATGTCACGGTGAACGACTTATAGCTAATTTCAATTAAATATTTTTAGCATAATAAGTAAGTATCAATAGACCAATTAACAAGAATATGAAATATAATGAGCAAAGGATTTTTATTTAAAAAGTTTTCCTACAGAAGATAAAATTAGAGGCAAGAAAAATGCTAACATTTGTTTTTTCGACATCAATGGATAAAGTATCATAAAACTAAAGTTATACACTTTGGATTCAAGTAGTTTTTATCTTGCATGAATACTTGTTAAAATCGATATTAAAAAACGTACATGTTCAAGAAAATAATAATGATATCATTTATTTAATATAATATTTATTGGCGTCTCCTCTGTTATTATAATAAGAGTAGGGTTTAGGGTGCAATGAATGAGACAATTACCAACTTCGTATTTGAGCACTGGTTTATTCTTCACCAATTCGCAATATTAAAACATCAATCTTAAAATAACACAGCGTATAAGACTACGTCTGCAACTGACCATTTCGATGACAAGAATGCCCCCACCGACCATCAGTCAGGTTACTTATAGGACTTAGAGGGTCCGGGCGGGTGCAGGTGGCGTGACGTCATAGTGGCGTGATCGCCTGATCGGTCGGGTCAGGTGCAGCTGTTGTTTTTGTACATTGATTCCTATTGGATACTTTTCACATTTTAGATTCTACATGATGACTCCGCCGTCACGGCCATACTGACATACGCACGTCCTCGTGCGTGCAGCTTTACAACAAAGCATATCAGAATCGAAAGAATGACTTTAACTGTTCGATTATCCTGACTGATAAATTATCTTGGCTTGATACCACAAATGATAAATCAGGTTAGCCTGGCCCGAACGTCAGGACTAGCCTCTTAGATCCTTCTGCGTGACACTGGAGGAGTCACTTCTTCTTTACCTGCTAGTCCGGGCATTGTTCTTTTTGCCCCTTTAGTGGAGTTATTGGTCCGGTGTCCTTCAATCAAAACGTACCTTTTCCTTGGCTAGACCGGACATTATTGTTTTTGTCCCTTTAGCGAAATGATTGGTCCGACCCGCCATCTTTCAATCAACGTATACTCATCTTTATTGGCTAGACCGGACACTAATACTTTGTCCCTTTAGCGTGCTTAAAACTGATTGGTCCGGCATAGCTTTTTAGTTTTATTCTATTAAATTTTTCTTTTGGAAAGCTACTATCTCTCAACAATATGTTGTCATTATCATTAACATTTGGCAAATGGTTATAGTGACAAAACGAATCAAACTATTGTCAATGTGACACACCGCCGTCACGTCATCATGACTAATTGACTATAATTTTCAATTTTTTTTTTATTAACTCTTTTTTTTTATATCTAGTACAATGTTGATTCTATGTTGATTCTAGACCGCTTACGTAACTTTTTGTTTTTACTATTTTTTTTTTGTTGTTTTTTTTTTATTTACTTTTATGTTTCTATTTTTTCTTAATCATTATTTTTTAAATCCGAATTTCGCCCTCAGCGTGACCATTCATTTTCCTTATACATGTTATTAACATGTTTATTGTAACAAGACATAAGTCAATGCTTTTTTTTATAGACTATCTAGATTTTTTTTTGACATAGCAATGTAAACCAAATTCAAATATGACCTCAATTTTAAACCGGCAATTTACATCAAACAATAACCACTTTTCACGCTTTTGTCATTGCTCAAAAATTTGTTTTGAGTTGACCAAATGAAATATTTTATCGTTCTATTTTCATAATTCCTGCCACCGGTCTTAGCATTTCTTGTAGACACAAAATTCAAATTCAATTTTATTTCATTACCATTGCAAACATATGAAATAAACAACCAAAATATTTTTCTTCCAAATGTTCAACGAACAGGCCATAGATTAAACACAAATTTTGATTTATTCGAATTGCATTTGGAATATTTTTTTGCCAACCCGCGATTCTTCAAATTTTCTCGCGCTCACTTTACGCTCAATATTCCCAGAAAGTCAAGAAAATGTTTTTTTGTAAGGAACATGTACGTCGTATTTGCTGAACATCTGAACGACTCTCTGATATTTAGAGTGTAAGTACCTAAGATTTTTTTTTCTTTACTTTTGGGATGTTTTGAAACCAATAAAGGACTTTCATTTTTTTTAAGTTTTTTTTTAACCCAGGTATTTTACTATGCACTAGATTACTAACTGACCAGATCAAAGAGTGAGGTAAGATAAGCAGCAATTTTGTTGACTTACTTCGATCGATTTCACTGCATAATATTCTTTGATGATATATGGTATGTGATATTTCTGACCATGTGAGCGTAATTTTAAGATAATATTGATTTCAGGGGCACAACGTTGGTCGCCAGTTCGGGTGTTTTTTTTTACTTTTTTTTTGCTGATGTGTTGGTATATTTCCTTTAAAACGATATTTAGTCACGATTGCAAGCTCGCCGTCAAGCGATAGATTCTAGAATATAGAACTTTACTTTTTTTTTTAGGGAAGTTAGAACAAAAGTCGTTGTGTCAATTTTTTGTATCAACTGATGCAGTTTTCTGTGAATATCAACTATCTATGTCATCAAAGTAACACTAAAGTCGAATTAAAGGACTAAAGTTTTAACATTCCTACAAGGCCCTTAAAGGCTGCCACCCAAATTCGTTTCAAATTGTGACATCACGGTTGCCAATCAGTGATGGGAGAACAAGAAAATTGCTATTTTAACTGGGAACTAATAACTTCAATATGAATGTTGTACAAGTTTTTTTTTTTTAAACTACAGTGTGAACAGCGAATTTTTTTGTAGATTTAACTACAATATGTCACAAAAATTAACACTAAGAATCAACACTATTGCACAGTAATACCAGCGTAAATAATAAATTGAAAAAGGTCATGAGCTTATCCTGACCTAGAGGTCGTGTAAAATTATTCACCAATAGACAGCATGTCTCAAACTCTATAATTTTCACAATTAATTAATTGCAATTCTCATTTACATTTGTGCAACGAAAATGACAACACTTTAACGCTCATTAGCAGTGAAATTCTGACGCCGTAACTTAATCACATTGTTATCGTGTTAAATTATTATTACTATTTGTCTATTATCATGTGCTGAAAACATGGAAATCCAAGAAATTGGCAGACGCTTTTTATTATATTCAAAGTCAATTAGTTAATCAAATTAAATATACTTTAATGCCGACCTGTGCCAAATTATAGGCACACCTCATTTTAAAAATCAAAGTGTCCTCAATAAAGGCTGTTAGTTTTTATTTTTGCCTGTTGTCAACTTTTCTAGGTAAAGGATGTCAACGAATAAGTGCCGTTGATCAAGATTGCCAACAATAATGAGACATTTTTCTATCATGTTTTACGTACAATTTTGAGATGCTATGTGATATGTAGCACTCCAAACGAGGCTTTGAAAAAGAAAAATATCACCCAACTTTAGGTACTTTAACTGAAATGGTATTTTTTTTATATTTTTGAAATTTAAAAATCGCTTTCATGATTTATTAAAGTTGTTTTTTGCAGTTAAGCTATTGATACCGCCCTTCTAAGGAAGTTAAATCACTATATTATATTGTAATCAGTAAATCTTGTAATTTTCGACCATAACTTAATGACAAAAGTGTTTTACGACTACCACTTACAACTGCTAAAGTTTCAAACTGATACGAGTGACATGTGACAACAGATTTCAGCGTTTGTAATTTTTACAGGTAGGTACCCGGTGCATACATTTTTTATTTTGCTTAATTTTTTAGACATTTAGTCTTAAATACTTCTTCAGAAGACTTTAAATTTAGACTACTTTGTTGTCATTTTCATGATAACGCAGAATTTAAATAAAAATCTTACTTTAGATAGTAATTTATTGATGTCGATGGGCACTGAACTCTGACGCCGTCAACGCGTCGTTATGTGTGAGCAAGTATTTTAGCGTCAAGGCTTAGGGCAGTGTTAAAGGGCTCTCTTTTTTTTATCAAGCCAATAGATATTTGATTGGTATTGGCTAGTGTATTTTTTTAGTATTTTTTTTTGTTTTAATTAGTTCAGTCTTTGTGAACTTTAAACCAGAAGCTATATGTTCCTAAAAAAAAATCCGGATCATTTATCAATTTGGCCACTAATCCATGCCATTTATCAATTTGGTAACTATTCAAAGGCAAAGGGCACCTATTGGGTCTGATATTATAATCGCACATACGCATTGCGATTTCAGCGTTTTTAGGGTTCCGTAGCCAAAATGGCAAAAACGGAACCCTTATAGATTCGTCATGTCCGTCTGTCCGTCTGTCCGTCTGTCACAACCGATTTACTCGGAAACTATAAATGCTACAGTAACGAAATTTGGTGAGAATATGTGTTGTATGAACCGCTACAGGATTATGATACTAAATTGTAAAAAAAACCATTGGGGTGGGGGCCCTCCATACATGTAACTGAGGGATAGAAATTTTTTTTTAGTTTTACATAAGCGTGTGGGGTATTACTAGAAAGGTCTTTGAAAATGATATGAAGGTTTGTACATCACATTTTTATTTAAGCAAATCGTTTTCGAGATATCAGCTCTCAAAGTCTGAAAAATGTGTCCCCCCCCCTCTATTTTTTAAACTACGCGATATAAAATTCTGAAAAAAATATATGTTATGCACATTAATAAACTCTATCAACAATTTTTAGTTTGATTAAAATATCTCGTATAGTTTTTGAGGTAGGTTGATTTAACTGTATTTTTTTAATAATAAATTGATAATGGTACGGAACCCTTTGCGCGCGAGTCCGACTCGCACTTGGCCGGTTTTTTTATTTTTTATTACTAGCTACATGGGTCTAGTAAGAGATTATATTCAGTTGGAAATAACAAAGAGATAAGTAACCAATCAAATTGATTTAATTTCTCCGATTGTACTTATTCACGTGTTTGGGTGTTTATCGATAAAGTTGCTGAAATTTTTTTTTTCACGACGTTGACGATTTGTTTCTTATCTCGTTAAGTTTTTGTCAACTGACCAACTATCAAACAAATTATTGTTTATTTAACAATAATTACGCATCAATGTCTCAGAAAAAATTATAGGTACCGGAAATTGGGACACAAATTCCTACTTATGTTCTCATTATGATGTGACGCATCGTGATCGGTAAAATCGAATGATAAATCATGTATTATATTGTACGTGCAGATTGTTAATAGGGATGATGACTGTAGTTAAAATAAATTATTAAACATTATGCACGACATAATACACGAAGAAATTATCACTAAGATGTAGATTGAAGTAATTTTTGTACAGAACTTCTATTTAATAAATTGAAAAGAACTTAAAAGAGTAGGTCATTTGGCAGTACTCAAACGTGACGTCACTTTTGAGTATTTCATATAAAATTCCATAGTGGTGAATTCTGGTGATCGTTTTGACAGTTCGAAAAAAGATGCTGATTTGACTTGCCAGTCATCATCCCTATTACGGGATTATTAAGACACTTCTCAAAACTGCTTGTTCAAAAAATGACTCACCATTATTGCAATTCATAAGATTGCTTAGTCACAATTATATTCTACACCAGGCTCAAAGAGCCATGCAAAGCAGTTAAAATTATCACTTGTTTGCTGGTATTTGCGGTAGGTATTGTTGCCCGTAGCTGAAGTTCCATCTTCCTTTCGTTTCTTGTACCGCATAGGACCGAAAGTAGCGTCGTGATTGATGTAGTTGCACACGTAGCAGGGAACAGTAGATTTAGGTTGGTTTGTTTTTGTTCAAACGGCCGTCATAATCTTCACCACGGTGACAAATTTCTTCGCATAGTTTGCAATTCTCTCGAAACTACTGTATCGATGTACGTAGTTTTATTGATGAAACTCCTGGGATCACTCTCTTTATAGGTGGCTTTCACATTCCTTAGTTTAGGTGTGAAACCGCGGAGAAAATTCTCTTGATCGATTCTGGTATGTTCGGATCCGATGGAATCATCTTTGACAGAGTGAGAATGGGCGAAAATACTACTCGTAGCTACAGCTTTCTACTGCGTCCAATCCAACCGAATAGGCCAACATTTAAGCGAAGGTAGACTTGATTTGATGGCGAATTTGGGTTCGGCACTTCTGATATTGGCCTCTCCTCTGTTATTATAATAAGAGTAGGGTTTAGGGTGCAATGAATGAGACAATTACCAACTTCGTATTTGAGCACTGGTTTATTCTTCACCAATTCGCAATATTAAAACATCAATCTTAAAATAACACAGCGTATAAGACTACGTCTGCAACTGACCATTTCGATGACAAGAATGCCCCCACCGACCATCAGTCAGGTTACTTATAGGACTTAGAGGGTCCGGGCGGGTGCAGGTGGCGTGACGTCATAGTGGCGTGATCGCCTGATCGGTCAGGTCAGGTGCAGCTGTTGTTTTTGTACATTGATTCCTATTGGATACTTTTCATATTTTAGATTCTACATGATGACTCCGCCGTCATATTAAACTTTGTGCAGATTTCATTCCGCATACGTTAGTACATGGACAGGCGTGACCAAGGAATACATTTTTGTGATAAATACACAAATAATGCCCTCGCTGGGATTCGAACCCGGAACCTCAAGCTTCGTAGGCAGGGTCACACTGACAATGAGGTTGTGTCCGTAACTGTAGTACGTAAATTCCAAACCTCGAATCATAATTTGAGAAGTTTTCTGTAAAAGTTTCTAGTGCTGAAGTTTTTTAAAACAATACAGCTGAAATCGTCGACGAACGAACTTTTACCATTCAGATGTGCAAAAATCTCAAATTTAAGCAATATTATAGTAGTATCGAAAATGTATTCAGAATTCGAAAGTCTTGGCAGGTAGGTAGGTACAAAGTTTGGTTGAAGTATGATTTCCAATACCTGCTTTTATTATTGTTTCTTTTAAAGCTTAAACTACAATTCTACAATGCTACATTGTTGCAGGTTGCTGTAATGCAAAATATTTGATACGGAATTTCTTTATACATCATTAATAAGGTACAGTACCGGCCAATAATATATCACATTCGTGACTTTTTGTATGAGCGTGTATAGAGTAAGCGGCACATGTTCGCATGTAGGTAGCATATTATTTTGGTACTTTTGCACAGTTTAATGATGAATACTGCAATTAAGTATTGTGAATTGCAATTGGAGACACAGCATATTGCTAAAATAGCTGTAGTAAAAAAAGAATTTTACTAAGAAATCCATGCCTTACGCAAAATCTCTTTATGAAAAAATCACTACATGATGACCAGTTTTTTCATCGCTAGTGTAAAGGCCTATGCCTAGACTATCTATAGTCGTGAGGTGGAAAGTGTGAAAAACACTTACAAAAATAAAAATAAATCTACTGAAAAAAACCTGTATGTGATATATTATTGGCCGGTACGTAGGTACCTATAATATGATCAAAAAACTAAAAAATCCTAGCCAAGGGGATTTCATTTCATGTACTGCAATGCTGATACATTGAGCGAGGAATATAAAAAAATAATAAGTAAATATTTTGAGACATTCTACACAAATCAAACTAGTCCCACGGTAAGCTTAATTAAGCCTTGTGATGTGGGTACCAGGCGACGATATATACCTAGGTATATATAATAGATAGATACATATAGATACTCAAATACATAGACAGCCAGGAAGGAACAAATATTTGTGATAACGAAATATACAAATAATGCCCTCGCAGGGAATCGAACCCGGAACCTCCAGCTTCGTAGGCAGGGCTACTACCAACTAGGCTACGGACGCTGACAGTATCACATCATCAGCCTATGATAGTCCACTGCTGGACGTAAGCTTCTCCTATTAACTATGCGTATAGACGCATTAGGAGGTAAATGCCCATAATCGCCAGTCGCCACGCTGGGCAAGCGGATTGACGATCACAGTAATGTGTCCACAATGATGACGCTGCTACCCATCATCAATCTTTTGTCAAATAATGGTCAGTGACACTTCAATCCCTTAGTCTACTTTTACGACATCCGCAGGAGGAGTTGGGGTGGTGACAAATGTATTCTTACTGCCGTCACCACACGGCTGACAATATGCTAATAAGAATGTTCTCATTCTACTTCTCAAGCTACCTGGGACATACAACATCAGACCACAGGGCTTAACAATACCATCATTATTATTATTATTATTTTGAGCCTGTAGTGTCCCACTGCTGGGCAAAGGCCTCCCCCCACTTTCTCCAATTCTCCCTGCCCTGAGCAATCTCTGGCCATCCTGATAAAAAGGAGTCCAGTTCATCTCGCCATCGCCGACGTGGTCTACCAGGTCCCCGTTTTGAGCTGGGCTGCCACTCAGTGGCTATCTTGGCCCACAGTTCATTCGGCATTCGGCAGATATGACCAGCCCAGTCCCACTTCAACTTGGCGGCCTTCTGAGTTATATCGACTATTTGGGTCTTGGAGCGCAGCGTGGTGTTCCGGACTCGGTCCACTAACTTGATACCCAATAAGACCAACCTAATTTGTAAATTTCTCTGTCTCTTTGTCACTCCCGAGTGTCCACTCTACAGTGGACTATTTCCTGAGAATGATGTATGAATGGTGATGAAGCTACCATGCTTTTGGACGTACCTTCAGATATATTTCCATGACTCCAGACACGATGAAGGCTATGCCAGCCAGGACACCTCCAAGGGTCAGCTTATGAAGGGGGTTCACTAGTATATTTCGGCGAGCGAAGAACGGGTATACATACTGTAACAGATATGCGTAATATAGTAAAAAAAACCGGCCAAATGCGAGTCGGACTCGCGCGCGAAGGGTTCCGTACCATTATCAATGTATTATTAAAAAAATACAGTTAAATCATCCTACCTCAAAAACTATAGGAGTTAATGTAATCAAACCAAAAATCGTTGATAGAGTTTATTAATGTGCATAACATATTTTTTTTTTTAAATTTTAAATCGCGTCGTTTAAAAAATAGAGGGGGGGGGGACACATTTTTCAGACTTTGAGAGCTGATATCTCGAAAACGATTTGCTTAAATAAAAATGAGATGTATAAACCTTCACATCATTTTCAAAGACCTTTCTATTAATACCCCACACGATTATATACAACTAAAAAAAAAATTCTATCCCTCAGTTACATGTATGGAGGGCCCCCACCCCAATGGTTTTTTTTACAATTTAGTATCATAATCCTGTAGCGGTTCATACAACACATATCCTTACTAAGTTTCGTTACTGTAGCATTTATAGTTTCCGAGTAAATCGGCTGTGACAGACGGACAGACGGACATGACGAATCTATAAGGGTTCCGTTTTTGCCATTTTGGCTACGGAACCCTAAAAAAGGTCATGACCCCCGCAGAGGTTGTCCATTGCGGTTCAATGCGGAAATGCTGCAAGCCTGATGGGCACTTTTGCCGGGTGCGTTGAGATTATTTGGG
>JALPQI010005191.1:0-60036 GCA_025490895.1 Thaumatotibia leucotreta | reverse complement strand
AATGACGATGCCTGGGTGCTTAGACAAGTTAAGCTTAAACGTCAACCGTAAACGAAAAGCAGCTAACTGTCTTTGTCGCACTAATATGAAAGAGTGACAGAGAGGTAAAACTACGATACGCTACTAAGCGTTACCGATTGGCAACTTGGCTAAGCATTCTATTGCTGATCATATCTGTATCTGACGAAGCCTGCATTGTGTTTAATTTGTGGAAATGATTTATTTAGCCATTTGAATACAGATTATTTTTTTCATTGGAGTCCTAGGCCAAGTACCTTGTGATATTGACAAGTACGTAGTAAGAGATTTGTTACAAATAGATTTATAGCGTTTCTTTAACATAGTCTTCATTCTCAAGTTTCCTAGGGTTCTAATCGGTTAACTGAACAATGAGCAGGGATTGAACCAGTTGTCAATCGTGTCTGTGGGCTTATGATGATACCGCGTCTAATCGTTTCTCAGCGTTGCTGTCACGTTCTAACAAGTATGCAAGTGCGAAAGTGACGCATAGCACGATAAAAGAATACAACTGGACCATCATAACTTCATAAACCATAGTATAGTGCAATACTTTATATTACAGTACGTCTGGCAACCGTATTAGGCACAATCCTGCGATGGACGTACATATTTCTGATGATAGAATAGAACAGAATAGAATAGAACTTTATTCAGAACGCTTAATTTAAGCTTAACTTAATTACAATGACAGTGGTACACATTTATAAAGCGTATCTGAAAAGGTCCACACTCAGCTTCATGCCGAGAGACCCTTGGACCCTGGCGCTGGTCTTCCGTGGGGACCCTTCCGAGAGAGCGCAATTACAAGCTACACATAATAAATATTTGATCTAAGTTTATACTTTTAACTTTAATACATATAGTAAAACTTTGAAATTATTGACCCGTAACAGTAATTGTCTCACAAAAGGTACTCAACAACAAAAACAAAATAATGAAGATTGGCGTAATCATGACATTGTTCATAAATTGGTATATTTTATTAACCTATCCATAGCACAGACCTCTAATAACAATAACAATTTTTCTATAGATCTAAAATGTATTTTTTGAAATTTCCCTTAAACGAATACACTGACAATCATGACTGATTAATACAATACAATTCAGTCATTAGTCATAGAGCAAGTAATCAAGTGTCCTGGATCCTTAACCAAGTCGCCAATCGCTAACGCTTAGTAGCGTATCGTAGTTTTCCCTCTTTGTCACTCTTTCCCATTAGTGCGACAAAGACAGTTAACTGCATTTCGTTTACGATTGACGATTAAGCGTTAGCGATTGGCAACTTGTCTAAGCGCCCTGGTAACGTAACTATAGCAGATGTTATTGGATAACTTGACATTATTGTAGAGCTAAGTTACGAATGATATTAAACTCAATGATCCCAGTTCGCAACTGGAACAAGTATGTTCCTTTTTCCTGAGTCTACCGGGATTACTTGTTGCTCAGACAAGGGCATTACGGGATAGCTACGCCTTACTGTCTTGGCGTAGGAGTAATGGGTTGATATACTCTACGTCAAAGATATCTTTACGGTTTAGGTCCCAAATATGTATTCACATGACTCTATTGCCTTGACATTAAGGTCGTGTAAATATGTTTTTGGCACTTGTCGTAAACATATCTTTGAAATCGACTGTAACTAGATATTTTGGGTTATAATCAGTTTATATTTAGATTTAGATTGTTGAGTGGATGAAGTTCCTTAGGGAGTTTAGACAAAGAGCCAGCAAAAACATAAGAATTATATCAATATTTAATATCTCAATTTTATTCGACATTAGTGACAGGCACCTTTATTGTGAAAACATGCTGTTAGATCAAAGAAATATGCTAAATTACGATGAGATATGCGTTCCAAATATACCTAATTATATTTATAGCTACAAACGAAAATAGCACCATTCTTATAACTTTTGACAATGACGCTTTGTAACTTTACATTTTATGCTAAGTAGGAAACCGCAAATAATCTGAATCTATCATCTATTCAGATTTTCTTTATAAATGAATTTCTGGAAAATGGCTCTTGATTTGGCACAGTAGTAATATAGGTAGGATTCATGGGGAAATATCTGTCTAATCGCAAATCCAACATAATAAAATCATGTATTGATTTAAACTTTCACGATTATATCAAACTTTAACGATAAACAGGACTTAATCGCGTAAACTTACGTTTAATATTATCCTGACGTTTCAGGCGTGATGTTACATCCGTGGTCGCAGGCAGACTGTCGAGATATCATACCACTTCACTATAAAGGTCCCTGCCCACTAGACCGTACCATACCATGACCGTAGCTTGAACGTATCAGACAAAAAACAATTATTTGTATGGAAAAGTATGTAACGGTGTTGGCCGGCGCCGGAACGTCCTAGTGGGCATAGTCTCATACTTTTTAATACAAAGAATGGTTTTTTGTCTAATACGTTCATGGTACGGTCATGGTATGGTACGGTAGAGACGTTAAAATGAGAGATGTTTTTATCTTTATCCTTTCCCTACAATTCCTTGCTAAGAACCCTACTTTTCCGGTTAAAGAGTGTGGGCGCCATCAACAACGACAATATTATACGTAAAATTGTCACGAAACGCACTTAAACATTAATTAAGCAGTAAGTGAGACACATTGGCAGCGATCTGGAGCATATAGTCTTTTTTGCGCTCTGTCTACTGAAGTCGTGGACAGAAAAGTATTAACCGTGAAATTTATTTACAGATGCTTTAATGCCATCGAGTTTTTACACCGTTTAGGTATCTTAATTAATCGCCAATTAAAATTAAAAGTAGTTCAGATAAAGTTTCAACAAAAAGTAGTTTGAAAAACTTTACGGATACTTTAACGTATTATTGCTGCATAAGAAGATAACGATTGTGTGTTGGTAAAACTATGAAGTACCTAAATAACTAATTATATTCTGTTACTTGGCTATAATATTGGCTACAGAGTCGGTAAGCTCTAGTATGACATAATCCTTACAGAGCGTACACCTACTTGTACTTTTACACGGTATTGCATTATTCCTGAATGCATGACATGTGAGTACCTAAAGATTGTAAGGATAGTATAATTTTGTCATCGTGTCAGCTAGAAAGCCAGAACAATTTTTACGTTTTATTGATACAGTCGCTGTATCAATAAATGGTATGAATGTGATTATTTTTAAAACGCATACATCATAGTTTAGGGACTTGATTTTCATAGTCAAAATATAGGTACAGTCGGCATCAAATGCTTAGTAGCAGTCATAGTAGCCAAATAGTACCGAACTATTTGGCTACTTTGATTGTGACAATCGGCCTCATCACAATGACAATCAATATCGAAAAAGGCAGTAACTTTATAATAATTATGATTGTCACTATGACAAGGTACATAAATACAGGGTGTTACACACCACCCACTGAAATCCTTGACCGGTGATTTAGTAGGCTACACTGAACTACTTTTACTATGGGGCCAATCACGAACTCTAAAAAAATTATCTTTTTCATAGATTGTGACCGATCGATAACGACATTTTGTATGAAAGAGCCAATTTTTTTTTCTTATTTCTGGGTTAGCTCCATAGTAAAGGTTGTTCAGTATAACCTACCAAATCACCCCGTTCAAGGTTTTCAGTAGATAGTGTAAGGTG
This sequence comes from Thaumatotibia leucotreta, assembly GCA_025490895.1. NCBI lineage: Eukaryota > Metazoa > Arthropoda > Insecta > Lepidoptera > Tortricidae > Thaumatotibia > Thaumatotibia leucotreta. The sequence goes on along the minus strand of JALPQI010005191.1, from coordinate 56,373 downwards.
TAACACGCTGTATAAGCACATTGTTTCATTGTACCTTACAAAGTAGGTATTCTTCTGTGTACATTTTATATTGACCTTTGTCGCCAGTACAAAAAGGGCGACGGATTATTTTGGTAACTATTGCTCGCTACCAATACTAACTACGATAAAAATAAACACCTTAATGACATTCCAAAACGGGTTTTGTATTACAGAACACTTCGGCAATAAATAACAACATTCCATAACAGTATCATCGGTTGTTCAAACACTCATTGGGCGTTAATCAGGCCGGCAATTAGAGGTTCGATCGGAACGAGCCGTCCGGTGCTAACCATAACGTAACTGTTGATTAAAAGTATGGAACAGGTAAATACTTACCTTTTTTGGTCCATGTTGCTTCATCTTGGTTTGACTCTACCTCTCCTATCTTCTGTCTTTCCCTCCTGGTGGCTTCCCTATTAGCCAGAATGTCACGGCAACAACGACAAACAATCAACAAGGGACCATCCAGGGGTGAATAAGCCTACAGAATAGTCTTGAAGGAGTGATCATATCGAATCAAATCCAGTGAAGGAAAATGTGGAATCCGTGTTGCATCGAAAGGACATAATTGTAATGCAGGCCAGAGAGATGGAAGATACTTCCCCGACATAAGAATAACAGAACTAATAATGATGATGATAAGTTATTTTTTGGAAAAAGGGGCGTTTTGTTGCAATAACAGATGGTGTTTTTCTATATTTCATAGTATGATAAGACAAATAAACAGGAGATGGATGATAAATATAAACATCACTAAGCACACAATTGCGCGATGAAGAACTCACTGTATGAAATAGCGACATCTTCCGAAAATTTGAGGATCTGAGCTAAATTCGCAGCGAGGCTTTATCACACAAATAATGTGCGTACCTGTTTCGCATTTATTTAAGTTACTCGCCGCAGCAAGTTCACTATTAGAGAGAGATGCCTAACATTTTCAGTGTCGTTTGCCATTAGCAAGCGATAAGTGCAGTAAACAGGTTGCATATATTGCTTATATCGGTGTGATATTGAAATGCTCGAACCAGTTTGCCGCCGGGCGTGCCAGGGAACGCGGTGACCCCGACGGACTCCTAGGGAATACAGAATCGCGCCTAAGGATCTATTCCTACAGCACTCTAAATACAAGTATAGGTTTAGCAGCATACTGTGAAGTGGATCTGATAGGGTTGCCATTTGTCGAGCTATTGGCGTAGGTATATACTGTCAACAGAAGCAGCTTATCAGAAAAATATTAATTCCTGAAGAATAATTAGAAGTAGTTCCAAGATTATTATTTAAAGCCGAAACTCCAAAACTGGTTCCGCTTCTGATATTTGAAGAGCTTGGGAAAATTCGATGGAGCAAATAAATTTATTCAAGTTATATAATTTGATTTGTGTTTTAAAAGTAATACAACTTTATAGTATCCACTAATCCTCTTGTTCAAAAACGTCTTCTATCTTAACAAGCCGCCAAGTATTGTTTGTCCCTTTCAATCTTATCAATATGTCTGTACTTAACACCGAAAGAGATAAACAATATATAGAGGTTTGTTAAATTAGGAGACGTTAATGAATAAAGGGGTTAGAACAGTAACTGTTATTGTCCGATAATTTGGGTATGTCTGCGGCCAGTAGGCTTACTCGTATGATCAGAGCCCGGAAAATCCATAGCAAAACAAAAAACTGTCGGACTGGCGGACGTGGTTGACATATAAACTTACTCGACATCAATAATAGTACATTTCGATACAAATGCAAAAAAAAAAAATTCTACGCGGGTAAAAGTTGGAGCCCGAGTGAAACGAGAGCGACAATCACCCGAGTTAAAAAGAAGTTTGTACACGTGTATCGAACGACTTTTTTCATAACAAGTGCCTTAAAAAGAGAAATTTACGCACGCGAAGCGTGTGCAAAGTTTACTTTTCCGCACTAGTTAGGAAAAAATGTTTCTCACCCTAGTTTGATTGCGACAGTCTTTTGTTTTGCTATGGATTTTTCGGGCTCTGCTTATGATGGTTCCGTGTTAATCGTTTATCGGCGTTGCCATCGCGTTCTCACGAGTATGCAAGTGCGAGGGTGACGGGTAGCAAGATAAATGGTAAACACTTGGCCATCACGAGCCACCTGGTAAATGAGTCGCGGCAATTAGACCTGAGACATCATTTTATTTATTGTGTAGGTCATATATATTCAGTCAGTGCGTAAACATTTATTGGAAGAGTCTCGTACTTAGATAGGATTCGTAGTAGTTTAGTAGAGCGGGTACTTATGGTATGTATGCATGTATATCATATTCTTTGTATATATTTAAATACATATATCGCTGGGTGTGTGACTCAACCTCGTATAATGGCTTACGAGGTTGTGTCATAAAAATACATTTCTGTACAAAATACATACATTTTATATACGAGGTTGAGTCATACACCCTGGACATACGAGGTTGAGTCACACAAGCATCGATATGAAAATTGTAAACATTTGTATTTTTTATTGTATTGTGTATTCATATTTATTAACATGTATTGTAGTTTTTTTGTTTGCTGTTTTAATTTTCTTTTACTTGTGTATGTCACCACACCACACCAATACTTTTAATTTCTATTTGGCCTAAAGGCCGCCTTTTGTACGTTATTTAATGTGCAATAAAGATTAAATAAATAAATAAATATTTATATATTATAATTATTTCCACACGGCAGCCCTAACGCCAGGCATAGGGAATTAGAAGCGCCGCCGTCCACTATTTATTGTTTTCGTCCAAGAATATTGTGCGAGATGCACGGAATAGCAAACGCAATAGTTCTGGGAATCTAAGAAATGAGAGAATCGTTGAAATGCTACATCTGTAGGAGAAAATAATGTTTTCCATTTAATTTTTGTTATAAATAACGTACACGACGTACATGTCGGGCTTTAGCCGAGGGTGCTCCGGGTAAGGACACTCTTAATAGGTCGAAAACATGTCGAGTAATCTGCGAGTAACCCGGTTCGATAATATTTTAATTTGTCCGATTAAGTATGTAATAAGTAATAACTATAACGACGTGAGTCACAAATGTCACAATTACGTTACACAATACGTCGAATTAAAAACCTATCACAGATAAAGCTAAGTCTAGTGAATTTGTTACCTCCCTAAGGTGCATGCAGACCTAAAGAGCATTCGCTGTTGTATCCCCCTACTCTACGAAATTCGATCGTTACAAAAAACGTGATTCGTTGATTTCGTAGAGTCGGGGATAGAACAGCGAATGCTCTTTTGGTCTGCATGCACCTTTATGTTCCTATTTCATTATTCCTGACATCCTGTGTTAAAAAGGGTTAAGAAGGTACTCAATTAGAAAAAAATATACATTGTAATTACAACTACCAAAAATAAAAATCCAAAGTAAGAACCAAGAACAAAATCTTTAGATGTGCCGCTAATCTTATCTTAATCTACACCCGACAAACATTTTATTGGTTGAATCCACTTTTTGCGTTCCTATCAGTCATATAATCCAATCAATTTTAAGCGGACTTGTGACCGCGAAACGCCCCTTTATTAGTCTAATTATCTACGGATGTCGTATTCTACAAAAACTTAATATTACCATGATTTAATGGACAACAATGGCGGCTACAGGCATTTATTGTCACCTCGAAGAGGACCCAAGGTCGCACAATCATCGTGAACGAGTCCACAGGTAATAAAAAAATGAATGACAAGAGGTTCCTTGATTTCGTTAAATGGCACGGTGTCCTCAAAAATAAAAATAAATAAAACGTCAGCGCGCGCTACTTACAACCGATATCGCGATATTATCGTGATTGGCGGTTATTTGAGATTTTCAGCGGTACATTGCAGTTTTAAGCTCCAACGACTTGTATTCAACTAGATCAAAGAAGCATTGTATAGCATGTGCTACACCGCTCTCTAAGTGTATTGCATCAGGTACTTAAACGCATTTTTCAGTTTAAGCATTTAACATCATATATGTCACATTTGTTAATTATAATAATAAATTAAGAAGTGAAAGCGGGAGGTGAAAGAACACACAAGTCGTTAATTTAGTATTAATCAATTAAGTCCAGGTAAACAAACATCCCGGTTAATGTTTAATGTTATCAATAAAAAAAGTTTCATGCAGCTGCTGTACATAAACTGCAGCAAAAATATCAATTATTATAAATAGGGTACCTGAATTGCTCTAAAATAAACGCTTGGACTATAAAAATACCGATTACTTAGCTATAGCTTGGGGTAGGTCAGCTACTAAAACAACGGCAACATAGAAGTAACGACAACGCAAATCGAAGGAATTACAGCTTATAATAATAAAAATTGTGATGCTCTTTTGCTGCTATTAAAAATTTTACGTATTGGCTAATTTAATTATTACCTGCTCCAAATATCCTTTTTGTACATGATGACATTACATTTCCGAATCGCATACTACACATGTATTTAGGCACGATCGCTGATTTAATTTTAATAATGCCCATTAAATGGCCACTATAATAATAATGTTGACAGTGTTGGTTTCGCCAAAAGGAATTGCATATAATCCCTGTTACACACAGCCGCGACGCGCTAGGGTTGCCTCTGACGAGAGTCGGTGAATGTTTAAAAGGCTATTGTCGTCGCGGTACAATCCGTACAATGGCTTGGCGTTAATATCGAGCATGGCCCTAGGATGAGCCCACAGCCTGTTGTTAACAAATTGAATAACTATCAGCAAAATATATATCATAAAAAACCCAATCCGAATTGATGGACAGAAAATATCACAACAAATATTCTTCACAATACGTCACAATAATCAAAAGAAAATGTCGTGAAGCCTGGATTCACGTTATCAGTACCAGTCATATAACCCACTTCACATTGAGGGTATTTCTAAATCTATTTGCCAATACGAACAAGTCGAATAATTCATTCACCCACTACAGAATTACAGACTGACTACCTACATGAGTTTTGGTCAAAGGCCAATTTAGCTACATAGTTCAAAAACACATTGAATTGACGAACTCATCACATACGCAGACAACTTAAAGGACTCTAACCAATAAACCGTTATCGTGTACTCCAATATTCAGCAGTGGTAATCAGTTTCGTGTTGATAATTACGAATGTACTATAACTTGCAACTGGCCTTTGTATAGTAACTTCGGCTTGTTGGATCAAAATTAAATCTGGCAATACTCAACCCTGTCGCTCATCTGTGTGCGCCGCGCTCGTGTGGGTGGGTCGGCCACCGCGATGTGTCGGTATTTATCCCACATTAGCATGCATCCGTTCCATTGATCCGACCTCTTTGTTCCCACCCGAAACCCGCGATTTGGATGCCTGAAAAGCGATTACACTTTAAAGCAACATGTTCTACCGGTTCCTGGTGTCAGGCTTTGGAACAATTGACTATCGGCATTTTACATTTTGCTATTTTTCGCGGGCGTATTGTGGTCGGGAAAGTGAGAAATCATCATTTATCTGACTTCATCATCATCGTGATTTAGTGAAAGTACAAGTGTGATACTGTGATAGGCCTGCGTCTGCAGGTCCAATTAGTGATAAGATTAAGATGTTATGGCCTGGCCACAACATTGGTCTAAGGAGACCAGCGGCGAGCGAATCCATGAGTTGGAGCGGGTTGCCGATATGGATACTCCCTCTCGCACGTATGGTTTTCCGCTAAGCCGGTCGCCGCGGCATTAGAGCGACTATCAAATTAATTCCAAAGAACCTCACCACAAAAGTTTACAATGGGAACAGAGGCTCCAATTTCTTGTCAATTCGTATAATTCCACTATGTTTGGCACCTTCCCACAGTTATGCAAGTGTCAGACGATCATTATTCAATTACAACCTCGAGTCCTTACGGGAACAGAACTTCCCCATTTGACTCTGGCGAGTACAAAATTTTAAAATTATCAATTTGTACTTGCTATTAAGACCAAACGCCAAATATTTTATTCAGCCCTGTGCCTGTTGAGCGATTGAATATTCCAATAAACAATCTCTTTATATTAAATTGAATATGTAGCTAAAAAGCGCACCGTTTTGCGTTCGCATGAATGGTCCTTTCAAACCGGCGCCATTTTTTCCAAATTTCCCTGAAAGCTTTCAACTTTGCCGGCAAAAGAATAAAAGGACATTCAAAATATTAAATGTGTCTGCATGCTGTACTCTAGAAAGTACTTAAAACAGTCTTCAAAATGCGAGATCAGACTGAGGCGGGCTCAGACATAATGTAGGGTTAAGAGTTACCTGGCCGAGTTAAAGAGTCGTGGTGAATAGCGTGGTGTCACGAAGTTTCCTTGAGTTGGTGTTTGTCCGGGTAATAGGAGCCAGGCGAGTGGGTTTATGACAATATGTAAGTGTTGCCTCTAAGCCGTTGGCATCGGGCAATAAGTTACTTTTGTTTGTAAGCGTTTAAAACTATAGGCCACTCCAACGTTTTATATGCTTTATTGGTAGCAGTTATAGATTTCACAGCAAAGTTGCAAACATCATTAAATGAGAAGTTTTATTTTTAGAATTATAACTAACGTGAGACTCAAATATATTTAAATATTTAGCAAACGGGTGTGTACACGTCGGGCTTTGGTCGCGAGTACTCCATGATGAAGATGATCGTCTAAATGGATCGAAACATATCGAACAATTATCGACTTAAATTACGTGAGTAACCCGTTCGCTAAATATTTAAATTCATAGTTTTAATTGTAATTCCAAAATTATAAGCCAATATGTCTTACATTGTTGATTGATATGTTTGGTGATCATAGATGTTCTCATCAATTAGATGAAATTAATGAAGACTCAATTATTTTAACGATTTTGTTTACTTTTTAACATCAAAACATGACTCGAAAATCTCGTGATTTATATTCAGCAGATCGTTAATCCATTTTGAAAGGTTACAGTGACGTAATTGTTGCAATAGGTCACTATCGTAAACCACATTCAAGTATAACTTGGTAATTTTTTATTTTTTATATATCTAAAGATGATATCTTAATAAAATTGATAGGGTAGGTAAAGTGAATTACCGGTATAATTGATATTCAGTATATTATTCATAATAAATAACAAAAAATATACATATAATATATCATGGTCTGATCATACAAATTTCAATTATATGTATTGTGGATATTAAGCGATGACATAATAGATAGATACACTATATATAAAGTAGATGCTTCATTTAATAGATAATATATATACGAAAACTAAACGAATATTATCTACTTGCCAAAAGATCCCCTTGCCGGAATTCGAACGCGAAACATCCAGCTTCGTAGACAGTATAACTATCAACTAAGCTGTGAACGCTGACAAATCATAATTGTACATACACAACTAACGCGAACTCTACCTATACTAAAATAATACAGACTATTATATTTATTCTAAAAGAGCTGGAAACTACGCCGAATAATGTTAATTTACAAAATGCAAAATTGATGGACAAAGTATCCCCCTTATTTATAAAAGTCTTTTAACTTAGCAAGCCGCTAAGTGTTGTTTGTCCCTTTCGGTCTTATCAATATATCTATAAGAGCGAAAGGGACACACAATACTTAGCGGCTTGCTAAATAAGGAAATCATGCAAGGTTTTTTCGGCTACTTTTTTAGCCCCCCCCCCTCCCTTAACGTGATCTTTCGTGATTTTTTCTTGTACCCCCTCCCCCCCTATAGGAGCTCGCGTGATTTATGCACAAGCCCTAAGGGGGTATGAATTTAATTATTTAAGTTTTCACATGCATTGTAGAGCTTACAGTTATATTAACATTACCTTTTCACTGTACTAAAATTAACTTAAAACTTATTGCCTCAAAATAAAATCATCGCAAAATACCACTTATACTGTAAACCCAAGCGCGTACCGATTAAATGAGGTGCTCGCGTTTCTCCAGATAGCCCCAAGTGCTCCCTCTCCCTCCCACCCGGCTGGGCGGCTAGCTGTGTCCCTCTCCAGCGGCTCTGCGCAGCCTCATCTGCCGGCACCTCGGCGTCGCCTTCCAGTCACATATTTTATTTGTGAAGCCTTCTTGCATCCTCTAAAGCAGGGGTGGCAAACCTTTACGGGTAAATTACAGTTTTTGGGAGCATCCCACGGAATTATTAGTATGACTTCAGGAGTATCATTGTGAAGATGGTATTTGAAACAGTGCCGCAATATCGCGTGTAAGTATATTTCCAATTTACATGGTAGAAATCCCGTTTTAAGTCATACTAGTAATTTTAATGATCATGTTAGCTTAAAAACTTATTCCACGGAATTAACCACCGTTGTTTCACCACTAGAGATTAGTAGGCATTTGAAGTTATTTATTTTATGCCAAAAATGCTAACTAATTAAAGAACAGAAAAAACGCTGATAAATGGGAAACAGGGAGTCTTATGCGGGACAGCTCATTGAACACTCCTTTTGAAACTCGCGAATAAAACTAATGGATTTATTTTATTGTGCGACACTTTGTTACTTTAAATAATTGCTATAATTCACAAAAAGAGATTTGGAATATTTCGTAAAAATTATAGGGTATATAAGTGAACCACTTAAATAAATTACCTGTTTTATGTTTCATTGCCCATAATTTATGTTACATACATTATTATTCCATTATGAAAAAATATTTTTTTTATTTTATACAAACGCATTGTTTAGTTTTTCATGTAGATATAATGTTCGGACATAATACGGATATTATACAAGTTGTCAGTTTCTCTTGACTTCAAATTTATTTAGTCTCATAGCGTCACGATAGCGTACCTATTGGTTTGCCACCCCTGCACGAAAGCTATCCACGCGCGAGTAGCGCGTCGCGGCTGAAAATCTCCTCTTCTCGAGGATAACCGAACGGAGGCGGTCGCCTAATGAATGGATAGCTTTAGATTTGATGTTGAGGTATAGATGAAAAAGTTAAGAGAACTTCCTGTCGTGTGTATAACTACAAACAAGTGTTATATTATAACATTTATAACCTATAGATGCAGATTTCTAATAATTAACTTTTGACAGTTTAGAAGTGAGCCTTATATAAATGACGTTAAGACTATACATCGGAAAAACGGTTAGCCTTAACTTCATACTAATTAGGTTTAATTTATAACTGTCAAAAGTTCATTCTTAGAAATCTGCAACTATATCCATATAAGCATGTATTTTGTTTGTATTCGCATTTTAAACATGTATTGCCTATTTGCATAGGTATTTTGTACTTTTATTATCATAACATTACATAACAGTCGTTAGTTCGGAAATACAATATCTATAAAATCATGATTCGAAATAAAATTTGAGAAAAGGTGAAAAATCTATGTTTTTTTTTTATAATATGAAGGGTCCACGGAAAAATCATGTCCAGTGCTTAAAAAATCAGGGTAAATTCACACCTTATTCTGTTAAAAGTAAGGTGGTTTTTCCTTCTGTAATTTGAATTGACTAGATATGTTCTTTCCCTGGACCCTTCATATGTTTCTTTTTATTTATTACTTATTACTTCGTACAACAATTAATTCATACAAGATTTGCAGTCTATTGTCTAGGACTAAATTTGGTGGATTGTTTTGTAACATAACAACTTTAAGTAAACTTCCGAGAAATGCCCATCAAGTCTGTTTTTTTAGATTTGATAACGATTTTGTACTACTTGTAAGTAAGAATTAAGAAGCAAATGTCCAACGGTTGAATATGTTTTCTGCCAACAAACTGCTATGCAGTTTGGTAGTTCAGCAAGATTCATTGTTTGTTTCTTTTGTTTGGATCAAATAAGTAAAAAAGAATTCATTAATAGGTATGTACTTTTTCCAAAATAATATTATTATCATAAAGCGCGCAAAAATTAATTAATAATTTAATAAAATAAGACCAAAAATAGGGAAATGTTTACAGAGTAATGAGAAAAACCGGGAGTACCGGGAGAAAAAATCTTCAGTAACGGTTAATTCGACAACATAATTATATTTCCCGGGAATTCCTGGGAGCATGCCCGAATCTTCAACTATACCTGCATGTATGGATTTGCTTTGTATTATTTATAAGCGCTCAGGCAGTCCTATAATAAACGATAACAACCAATAACAAATTTTCATTGCATAAAAACATAGAAGTTTGGCGTCCCCTAGAATTGGATTTTTTACTACCATTTAGTATGTGGAAACGTTTTCTTTCATGATACCTTCATTTTCCACCATAATGTTTCTATTGGAGATAAGTCCGGGCTGCTGGACGGCCACGACATGGTAGGAATTTCCTTAGCCTTCAGCCACGCCATCGTTGCCTTAGCGGTATGGCATGCGGCACCGTCTTGTTGAAAAGTATAGGTACGCATTTTTATACTTTAACTTTCGTATAGACGGCAGCAAACTCTTGCAAGATGCTTTTGTATTTTTCAGCATTGACAGTTCCATCTATAAATTGAAGACAGCCCACACCCTGTGCGGACATGCAGCCCCAAATCATCAAAGAGCCTGGAAACTTCACCTTCCGCTTAAGGCAGTCTTTTTGAAATGCTTCTCCTTTTCTCGAATGACTTTACTTCGTTCATCGCCAACTGTGACTTCAAATTTAGACTCGTCACTCCATATTATTTTTCGCCACTGATCTACAGTCTAATTCCTGTATTTTTGAGCGAATTTCAACCTGTTAGTTTTCTGCCTTTGTGTAAGTAACGGTTTCTCCTTTGCAGTGTAAAAACCGTAGCCCATCCTCTTCATCACTGTCTTGCAGGTGTCGACTGAAACGTCTTTTTTTATTGCGTCACGCCATAGTACGGTAAGTTCTCCTGCTCTTGCACGGCGATTTTTCTTGATGATCCTCCTTAGAATCCTGTATTCTGCTTTGGTAGCCATTGCGACAGAGAAACAATTTGGATTAATGAAAATTTATTCTGGATTTACCTTTTTATATAGCTGTCTCTCATTTTATATGACATAGAATATTCCATCTTCAATTTAAAATTTTATTTTATTTTACAAAACTGAGAAAAACAGGTGTTATTTGAAATAGACGACCTATTTTGCCATAAATATAAGCTAGACGTATTTTTTTGCTTGCGAAATGTTATTTTAATACATTAATTATCTAAAAATAAATAATATTAGTACACTTTTTACAACGTAAGATGAAACTTGTTTTAATGACTTTGTGTGTATTGTTGCCCTATAACCTTCAAAATCAAGCTGGGTCTAAATACTAGTTTTTGAAATATTTTTCGTATGGACAATCGTGACTAGACGAACTCATTTGCATTGGGGCTCGTAGGCTACGAAGGCTGACAAAACACGCACTCTAAACTGTATGACAATACAGGCTGTTACACGAGCCACTGAAAACCTTGAACGGGGTGATTTAGTAGGCTATACTGAACAACTTTTACTATGGGGCCAATCACGCAATCTAAAAAAAATTTCTTTTTCATGCATTGGTACCGGTTGATAATGAAATTTTGTATGAAAGAGACAAAGGGCATTTTGTTCGGGCATATGACCCACTGCGTACACAAACCAAATACTTAGGGCTAGAAATTTAGGTAAATGTAAGTGCTACGGAGTGGTATGAGTCGCATTCTTGCAAGGCGAAACCAGAAAAGTAGGTTACAACCGTTTACGCAATTAAACAATGCTGAAAGTAAAAACATTAAAAACACTATTTCGGATACAAAAAGTCGAATATTTTTTTTTTCCCGGTTGATACAGTATACGGAAAAATTACATATTTAGAAAAGTGAGATTCAATTATTTATTTTAAAGCTAGTTTGGTCTCTGTACGCGATAAATCATAAAGCGGGTCAAAAACGCCCAATGACCAAATTTTTTGAGATTTCAGGGTTAGCTCCATAGTAAAAGTTGTTCAGTATAACCTACCAAATCACCCCGTTAAAGTTTTTCAGTGGCTCTCGTAACACGTTGTATAGGCCTGCTCAGATATTTCTGAGCATCCGATATAATATCTGATGGTGACTAATAAGGCATAGGTACTTAATATAAGTTCTTACCTCTGATAAAGCATAAAAAAAATTCTTTCTTTCTTTAAATGCTAATCAAAAAGGTCAGCAGCACAATATAGGCATATAGTACCTACCCCGAACTTTGAAATCGAAATGTCGAGCATATTTTTCTGTCAATCCAACTACAGTGAGCGAAATTTACGATGTTCGAAGTTCGCGTTAAGCTCTAAGCTTCCACCGTGTAATTCTTTGATACCACTTTTCGTCACTTACGACATTTTTGCCATTCACAAGTCGTATAGGTGACGATGCTGACGATAGGCGAGTAAGCCAGAGCTGTGAGAGTGTCTTCTCTCTGTTGCACTTGCAAATTCACACGTAAGTGTGATAAGGAGGCAATGCGTCGATCGTGTTTCGCGGTAGCGAGGAATGTCGACGGGCAGATTTAAATGCTCGAGGTTCTCAGCACATAAACTACCTACGCCGCCATTAAATAAAAACATGGAGACGTTTATTTTTTAACCGCGTATACACTCTGGATAAACCAGATCGATATGTTTGAAATGTCTCAAGCTGAATGTGAAGCACGGTTTATAGTTTTTGTCTCGTAATGGCTGCTCATTTTATTGGCAAATTGCGATGAAAAAGAATTATAACTTAAATAATTGGAAACTTAAAGCTACCGAGCGTTATCTCGGATATTATTCTGAATAAATGTACTTCGGTATATTTTTTGTGACTGCTGAATAATGGGAGGTATTTATAATTATACGAGCATTGTGTTATGAAGCGTGTCAAAGGCGAGTTTCGTGATAAGATAATACGAGAGTTTTAAGGCGTATTAGGTGCTTGTCATATTAACAACTATAATATCGCATTAATAACCTTTTCCATGACAGCTAAATATCATTAATAAAATGTATATATTAAATGCACATTTATGGTCGCAAAATGAGATTGCGCTTGCTACGTTTATATAAAAATGTAAAATAAGTTTTATAAAATTCACGGCCTCCGTAACTCAGTGGGTAAACCTGTCTACGAAGCAGGAGGTTCCGGGTTCGATCCCGGTGAGGGCATTTATTTGTGTTTTTATCACAAGTATTTGTGACTTAGGCATGGTTGTTTTCGAAAGGTATATTTAAATATGTGTATACTGTTAAATATATCGTCGCTTAGTACCACACAAGCCTTAATTGAGCTTAGTGTGGAACTAGGTTGATTTGTATAGGATTGTCCCATGATATTCATTTTATTTTTATATTGTATAAAAATCGTTTAGAACACACAGTAATAGTATACCATTTATAACGTATACATGTATAATATAATTATACACATTTACAGTATGTTTATTTTTGATAGCGCTTTTAGCCATTTATTTTCAAAATATGTTAAACTAAATTAAAAGTATTGACGGCTTAGACATAGACATAATATTTACACAGAAATATACTTTAGATGTATAAGGGCAAGGAATATGAAGATACAATGGGTATATTATCAAAATCTCTGCTTAGTATAAATAAATGGATTTAATAAGTTACCTAATACCTCAAGCATGCAACATTTACCTATATTAGGTCTGTGTATGTGTACTGTCATTTAAAGTAACGTTCTCAGGTATTTTCACGATTTACCGGTTTAGACGATCTCGATAAAAAGTAGACCATTGCGTAATAAGCGATCACATAGTGTCTAGTGAACCGGTAAAAAAATACCGATTTATAATGTAGTCAATTTTTTTTGTGTTTTGTCTGGTCGATTAATGTCATTAGGAAGGCCCAATTATTTATTGCTACTCTTCAGTAGAAGCCAGTGTAAGTAGACCTCTGGTTGCTTATGATTGTGAAGGCCACAACTCATAAAAAACTGGTTTTCGAGGCGATGCGCTTAGTATAAATAATCGAGATGCGCGTACGGCGTTACCGTTAAAAAATGGAAGCAACTAACTTTGTCACTCAAATTCATGCGTTATTGGAGTGAAAGAGAGAATTGTTTCAAATTTTCGATTTTTCATGTTCGTTGTAGGCCTTCTGGTCTGAAGTTGGAGTGTAATTCCAAACGCGTACCGAGCATTTAGATTTTGTAGTATCTCGTAAGTGGTAACATTGGTGACAAGTAAAACGTGTATTACTGTGCATGCGCCTATACATAATAATGTACAAGTAGGTTAGTAAATACAAGGAGAGTATCTAACTGAATAAATTCAAAATTGTTCATATCGTGAATTTCTTAATATAAGAAGCTTACTTTCAGCCCAACACTTTCTCGCTATGCGTCACCCTCGCATTTGCTTTGGTAAAAAATAAAAATATGACAGGTAAAATGAAAGAATATCACATCACATATCACATCATCAGCCTATAATTAGTTGACTGCTGGGCTGGACAAATGCCCCAAATTTCCACTCTGGGTAAGCGGGATGGCGATCGCAGTAGTGTGTCCACATGATGACATCATCAATCTAAAGAAGATAATAAGGTCTAAAACCTGACAATGACAAGATATGCGATAAATATTTGAGTGATTCTAATTACTGGTTAAAGAGGTGCATCGAAATCAGCAAATCGTTGAATAGCCGCAGTGTAGCAAATCGCAAGCCATTAAATATAATAATAATAAATAATAAATATCTTGGGACATCTTACACAAATCGCCATCACCATATCTTGTATCACCATTTTTGTAACACCCTGTATAATAGATAGATACATACAGATACTTAAATAAATAGACAGCCATGACCAAGGAACAAACATTTGTGATAAATAAATACACAAAGAATGCCCTCGCCGGGATTCGAACCCGGAACCTCCAGCTTCGTAGGCAGGGTCACTACCAACTATGTTGGATATTAATGTGCATATATGGACTTATTTCATACTGGCTATGATTAATATCTATTGTGTTACTCAGATTTGAATTGAAATTATGCCTATGTTCTTTTAGTTTGTCTATTTGACACTCGTTATATTTGTTAACATGGTGACACACGTTTTTCTAAATATATTTTGATACGCTTAAATAAACTAGTGTTATTTAACCACTGTGTGCTTGTCGGAGAACCCTGCCACAATGGTTATGGGCCCAGGATGCCCAGCGTATTAAAATAGCCAACGAGTCTTTTTAGATCTACGGTTGCTATTTGAGTTCCGAGTTGGTTGGCGTAGAGAAGTAAGTCAACGCAATGAGTTCAGTAAAAATAGAACCACTCACGCAGGAAAATTACGAGACATGGAGGATTCAGGCTGAAGCGGTTCTGGTAAAGAACGACGCTTGGAGCTACGTCGATGGGAGTAGCGAGAAGCCTGCCGAGCCGGAAGAGGCTCGTAAGTGGACTATTGGAGATGCGAAGGCTAAGTCAGATCTCATACTTGCTATTAGTCCGAGTGAATTGCGACATCTGCGTGATTGCAAAACATCCCGAGAGGTCTGGTTAAAATTGAACGAAGTGCATGCATCTAAGGGGCCTGCCAAGAAGGCAACTTTGCTGAAGCAGTTGCTACTTCACAAAATGTCGGAAGATGGTGATGTACGCGAACATGTTATGCGTTTCTTTGATGTCAAAAGCAAGCTGGCAGACATGGAAATAGAAATGAACAGAGATTTAGTCTCCATAATGCTTCTTTACAGCTTACCACCCAGTTTCGAAAATTTCAGGTGTGCGATCGAATCTAGAGATGTATTACCAGACCCCGAGGCACTAAAGGTAAAAATAATTGAAGAGTTTTGTTCAAGGCAACAGAAAGAAAGCCCCGATGGAGCTTTTCTTGCAAGAATGAAGCCAATCGACCGTTTTGGAAGAACACATTTTAGAGGCAGATGTTGGAAATGTCAAGAATATGGCCACAAGGCTTTTGAGTGTAAGGCGTTGATTAATAAGGATCGATATAAAAACAGTGCTGATAAGTATGTATCGGAACACGTAGATGATATACAAAATTTTAATTTCGGACTTGTAACATTTAATTGTATTCCAGATAGTGAAGTTGCTGCTGCAGGCGTCGGGAGTGAGGGCTGGATCCTGGATAGTGGGTGCACTTCGCATCTATGCAATGACGCTTCTAAATTTGATAAATCTTTGATACCTGTTTCCGGTAAGCTAAGCTTGGCAACTAAGTCATGTGCAGATGTAAAAGGTAAGGGTGTTGTAAGGTTACTTTCGGGTAAAAATGATTCAACAACATGTGTTGAGCTGAATGACACATTATTTGTTCCGGATGTAACATACAATTTAATGTCGGTGGCTAAATTTGTAGATAGAGGTTATAAAATCGAATTTGATAGAAAGGCAGCTCATGTTAGAGATAGCCACGGCAAAACTGTTTTGATTGCAAATCGTTCGGGTAATCTCTACTACGTTGAAGACAGAATCGGAACTGTCTCAGTAGTTTCTAGAATGTCAGATGACATAAAATTGTGGCATGAACGTTTGGGACATCTTAATGGAAGAGATTTAATGAAGCTCTTAAACAAGACTGGTATGAATGTCACAATGAAAGGTTTAGACCAATTGTATGATTGTAGTATTTGTGCGAGTGGGAAAATGGCTGCGTCTCCTTTCTTAAGGGGTGGTGGACCATGTGATGAAAAATTAAGAATTGTATATTCAGATATTGTAGGTCCCATGCGCCATGAAGCTCTAGGTGGAGGGAAATACTTTATCACGTTTATTGATGATTCATCCAGATGGTGTGAGGTGTATTTATTAAATAGAAAGAGCGAAGCATTGAAATTCTTTAAGATATATAAAAACCATGTTGAAAACCTGATCGGCAAGAAGATTAAATATTTTCACACTGATAATGGCGGTGAATATTGCAGTAAAGACTTTGAAGAATATTTACATAATGAAGGTATAAGAAGAAGGTTGACCATTCCTGGAACGCCCCAGCAAAACCCTGTAGCCGAGAGAATGAACAGGACTTTAGTACAAATGGCGAGGTGTATGTTACTGTCATCAGGTCTTTCGCCAGGATTTTGGGGTGATGCTGTGTTAACTGCATGTCATCTTCGGAATCATTGTCCTACAAGTAGTTTAGGAGGTGAGACTCCGTATGAGAAATGGCGTGGTCAGTCTGCGAAGATTGGATACCCTTTGGAGCAAAAGTTCACGTTCTGGACAAAGATGAGAATAAAGATAAATTTGCACCACGCAGCGTAGATGGCATCTTTGTAGGATACCCCGATGACAGAAGAGGTTACAAAATCTGGCTACCACAAGAGCGCAAATTTGTTGTTTCTCGAGATGTCAAATTTCACAAATTCATTGATCGACGGAATGAGTCTGGGACTTCTAACTTTGATCCATTGGAAATCAGAATTGATGAGATGCAAAACAAGAGGAACGAACCTAACTTAGTTAAAATAGACTTTCATCCCAAAAATACTGTCAAAGACACAGTTATGCATGCTCCTCAGAGTGAACAAGCAGTGATGCAAACAGTAGGCATTCAAGAAGTTAGAATTAAACGTGCTCCAACAGTTCAACATATAGAGAAAATACAGGAAGATACATTCAGCATAGAGCCTAGCGCAGGGCCATATCATATTCCGGTAGAACAAATCGTTGATCGTCATATCGAAACTGAGCCAACCACAGGCTCAACAGGGCAAATTGTTGACTCTCGTACTTGTGAAAATAAAATTTTGAAGCGAGGACCCGGTAGACCAAGGTTAGAGAGAGGGAAGGTAGGAAAACCAAAGAAAATCTATAACATGATTGAAATTGAAGTAGAGCCAGCGACTGTATTGGAATCAGAAAGTACTGTAGAACAAGGTAATGTTGTAGAAGAAGAAGATATAGAAGCATTTTCTGATTGCCAATCTTTGCTGCAGCTGCGGAGACAACCTTGAAAAATGCATTATCTAGTGAAGAGTGCCAGCAATGGGATGAGGCCATCCTGTCGGAGGTTACGAGCCTAATAAAAAACGACACCTGGGATATAGCTAGAAGACCAGTCGGCCGAGCAATTGTGGGCTGCCGCTACGTGTTGTCAACTAAATTGAACGTTGATAAGACTGAAAAGAAAAAGGCACGACTTGTAGCGAAAGGATATAGTCAAAAACATGGTATCGATTATCATGACACGTTTGCTCCTGTTGTTCGATTAGATACTATACGTTTGTTGACAGCACTTGCTGTTGAACTAGATATGGAGGTCCATCAAGTGGATATCAATACAGCTTACCTACATGGTACGTTGGACGAAGAAATATATATGGAAATACCAGAATTGTTTCAGGAAAGCTTGCAAAAAATATTGGAGTCTGAAAAAATAGGGTCCGTCGTGCATGGGCGAGCAAAGAAAATGTTAGCTGATATAAAATCGGGAGGAAATGCCTGCAGACTTAAAAGGTCACTGTATGGGTTGAAACAGGCCGGACGTCAGTGGAATGCAAGACTGGACCAGCAACTGCGATGTATGGGTTTAAAGCCATCTTTAAATGAGCCGTGTTTATACGTTCAAGGTATAAATGAGAAGTCAAAACTTTTTGTTGCAGTTTACGTCGATGATATTTTAATAGCCTCGCAAGAAAAAGTTTATATCGAAAAGTTCAAGAAGGAACTGGCCAGCGAGTTCGAATTAAAAGATTTTGGCATAGCGAAATTCATTTTGGGCATTGACATTGAAAGGTCTGTCAACAACAAAATTAAACTGTCACAGCAAAAATATGTTGAAAATTTACTAAACAAATTTGGCTTCGAAAATTGTAAAGGTTCTGTGTCGACTCCAATGGAAGTGAACTTGAAATTTGAACCGTTACAACAAAACGTTAAGTCAGAAGAGCGCTATTCTTATCGGGAGCTAGTTGGAAGTTTGATGTATCTGTCCGTCGGTACCCGACCAGATATTTCGAACACTGTGTCCAAGCTGGCTCAATTTGTAGAGTCTCCAAGTAAAGAAGCATGGGTTGCTGCAAAACGCGTATTGCGTTACCTAAAGGGGACGAAGGAATATGGCCTTGTGTACACAAAAACTGGTAAGTCTTTGAATGGATTCTCAGATTCAGATTGGGGAGGTTGCGTATTGGATAGACGTTCATACTCTGGTTATGCTTTTGTGTTAGGTGGTGCGTGTGTCTCGTGGAAGTCTCAGAAACAGAAGTGCATCGCGACCAGCACGTGTGAATCGGAGTATGTCAGTTTAGCGTCAGCCATGAAGGAAGCTATGTATCTCAACAGTTTGCTGTGTGAGATTGGATTGGGTGAGTTTGCACAAGTAACCTTACACGCGGATAACCAAGGGGCAATCTGTCTAGCAAATGATCCAGTGTTTCACTCCCGAAGCAAGCATATTGATATTAGATACCATTTTATCAGAAATGTCCTTAAGGAAAATACAAATTTTAGGTTGGTGTACTTACCAACCGATTTTATGTTGGCAGACATACTGACAAAAGCTTTACCAAAGGTAAAGCATCATTTGTGTATGTCTGGTTTAGGGATTAGTTCTTAATAATGTTATTTTATTTGATTAGTTCTTAATTATGTTGTTCATTGGGATTTCTTTTTATGTCGTAAGCTTCCTTAATATACACATTAAGGGGGCGTGTTGGATATTAATGTGCATATATGGACTTATTTCATACTGGCTATGATTAATATCTATTGTGTTACTCAGATTTGAATTGAAATTATGCCTATGTTCTTTTAGTTTGTCTATTTGACACTCGTTATATTTGTTTACATGGTGACACACGTTTTTCTAAATATATTTTGATACGCTTAAATAAACTAGTGTTATTTAACCACTGTGTGCTTGTCGGAGAACCCTGCCACAAACTAGGCTACGGAGGCTGACAAAACAAAAATACAAAAACATACAAAATATAGTTCGATCATTATATATTGGCCAGCGTTCGCCTCGGCTCGCCAGCCATCAGCAACAAACATGCGCGTGATTCACCGACCAATCTGTCTCCGGGTCATAAACCCAGCGGCGCGTTTGGCTGTCTTCAAATTTAAATACCATTGTTGTAAGATACTCAAGTATGGAATGTAAAACGCTTACAGCTTTTACCCTTTTTAGTTTTCGAGAAATCGTTCGAAAACGTACACTCCGAGTACTTTTTTGGCGAGAGTTTATATTCATTCTAAAATAGTTCCAGCGCGTATGAGGCAGGCATACCTATTATTTTATTTAAAACCTGACCAATTGATTGACTATGAGAGTAATTAATAATTTAATTATATGCAAGCGTTCAGCAGTAGTTACGTACCTATTTTTTGCAAGAAAAGGTATAATCGAACATAGACTTGTTATCATATTTATCGTCAACAGTCAATTAGAAAAACGAGATCGACATATCGATGCAGGATCTTATAAATCCAGGTTCATGTTCAATAACAATGTAATACTTAGGATATCTGTAGATACAGATGAAACTAAAAGTCGTATCTCATTTAATCACAGCTCGTCATATTTTCACGGGTATTATATTCATTAACATCCGGATGTCTGTCATAATCTTATAATGAACTTCAGTAACATATCATATTGGAGAAAATAATTATTCAGTACATATATCGATAATTGGTTCTGTAATCATATACGAGTAGCCAAACCTAAATGAATTTCATCAGCCTCTTAAATCAGAAAAATATTCCATTATGGTTTGAGTGGGTAGGACATCCATCAGTCTAGATATTTTTTTAAATCTGCAATGAAAAGCGCGACCATTATCGTTTTCGTGCAAATATTTACACTTTTCTTATTACACCACATCACTATATACCGCCCACAGCTGGACAATGGCCTCTCCTATTGCATATGCGGATGGACGAATTTTAGGAAGTGAATGTTATACAGGGTGGAAAGGGACGACGTTCCTTCCCGCTGCCGACCGAGTCTACCAACCATTACGATGAACTTTCAGTATGGGACCAACATCGAAATATTTAAAAAAAAAATTAACCCCTCATACAAAGTTCGTGATTAGTTAGAGTTCAATAGTATGGAAAAGTCAATTTTCCATGTACGCTTTCGATGTTGGTCCCATACTGAAAGTTCATCGTAGTGGTTGGTAGACTCGGTCGGTAGCGGGATGGAACGTCGTCCCTTTCCACCCTGTATGTGTATGTGTACGTCAGTTTAATCGTTTAATTTTTAGTGTTGAATAGGTCTCACGATAGTTTAAATATAATCAATTGGTTATTCAAAACTAAAAGGATGGACATAAATAGTATGAAGTTTTATTATAGTATGGCAAGCGAATCACCTTAAATATGAAAACGCAACTTTTCAATCTTTAGTTACGCAAAGGTGGCGGATAATATTTTATTATACTGGTGACCTGAAGTCCAAAGCTTGGTAAGCTAAACCAATACACAGTTTTGCGTATTGCTTCATTGTACGCACTCCTGATTAATTTACGGGACGTTTCTTGAGAAAATTCTTACACGCATAACTTTACCGTGACTGTTACCGACAATGTACAATTTTGTATGATTGTTTCATTACGATTATAAACTTTAAGACCTCGTCTTAAGAAGTTTCATGAGATGGATTTTTTTCACACACATTGGGTGTCCTGATCCTTAATACTCGTTTGTTTAATTCTCAGAATCATAAAAGGTAAACCAAAGAGGACACGAAAGGTTAGGCATAATGATTTGTCATATTCACTGCCAAAATATTAAAGCTATAAAGAATGTAATTAAAAAAAGAAGACACAAAACCCGTCGGACACATCCGTATTTAATATAGATTGATAGAGTTAATAAAAACTTTAGGTGTACTCGTAGTCGTCGTCAAAGATATCTTTACACTTTTATTATTTATTCCATTCCAATAAGGCAATATATGTATACATAATTTTGACGGCAACTGTACACGGCCAAGGTAGCCAGTCCAAGACAAAGAAGTGGTCCGCAGAGTTCACGCATGTTTAAATAAATAAACTTGGCTAGAGCATTGTGAACGTGTGGCACGGATGTATGAGGATGGCGGTCACGGAAATGGATAAGTTTACAACTCAGTTTCTCATGGGTATTTCATAGATTCTATGTCTTTTTAGACTCAAGCTACCTCTTTAAATTTAATTTTCTAACCTATTTTCATGCGCATAGAAAGACAGATAAATATTTTCGGCGTAACATCGATCTCTTCTTGGTGCGTTAAGTAATTATAATTTTATCAAAATAAAATTAGAGCCTAATTAAATCTGAAAAACCAGTATGAAATACCTACATACTACTATGTAATCACTAATGAACGAGCAAAACTTTCCGGTCAGATGCAATTTTTCATAGGAAATGCTAAGCTTGCTGAATTGCTGAAATCAAGGATCTGGCGTCACTTAAATATAGACTCGTATGTGATAAAAAAAATATCTTGTCACAGACTGAGACAGAGAATCGTACATGTAGATATTGTAGATTAGTGTCAGCATGGGGATGGGGATTTTAAAGTGCCTTCTCCACAGCTATCCGCCTCTCACGTGAAGGTACGTGGCCGCTAATGCCGGCACAGGCGTGAGAATGCGATCTCGCGCGCAATGAGACCGGGACACCGCTTTGTTTCACTATCACAGACTGAGACAGAGAATCGTACTTATAAAGGTGGCGTATGATTTCAATTTAATCGCCGGAACCCATCGGTTACTAGTAGCACAGCCAATAATCCAGAAATTGAGGAAGGTGTACCTATAAGTATATGTAGAAGCGAAGACATTTGAATAATAATTATTTAAATATTACTGTGGTTATAACTTGAAATTATAAATGTGATGGAACATAATTTATATTATGATGATAATCCGGAATCAAAATAATTATTTATAAATACATTATTTTACGCGCATCATACAAAACAAAGGCTATCGAAGGATACATGAATCGATTGTCGCCTACCGGTTCATAAGTTACACTCTCGTATAATTTGCTCATAACTTTGATGCGCGGACATATAGCACAATAGACTTCACATATGACTTGTTTTGTTTGGAATCCTAGTGTGTTCTTAATTTCTCCTACGACATAAGGTTAGAACTTACAGGGCGCTACGAGTAGCAGACGGGATTATTTTATTTTCACGGCTGTGATATCAACCGAGACGATAAACGAGTATTTAGACCAAATATACAATAAGCAGCATTGAAAATACATAACACACAAGAATTTTATATTACCGATGGAAAAAAAATAATTTGTAGTGACCGTCTCGGGTATTCAATTCAATTGAATTCAATTACTACTACTACATTTATGTTGTACGCCGTGTGTGGTGACGGCAGTAAGAGTACAAATTTGTCTCCTCCTGCGGGTGTCGTAAGAGTCGACTAAGGGATTGAAGTGTCACTGACCATTATTTCATAAAATAATGATGATGGGCAGCAGCGTCATCATAGTGGACACATTACTGCGATCGCCAATCCACTTGCCTAGCGTGGCGATTATGGGCATTTACCTCCTAATGCGTCTTATCCGTCTATTCCATTTAACGTTACATTTAACGCAATCTAACCAGGTACATGTCTATGTTTGAATGCATTTTGATGCACTTTTTCCATCTATAAATAATCGATTATAACGAGCCAGTGAACAAGGCGACGGATCTTTCCTCTTTCCTGCGGAACAGCCTTGGTGAGAGGTCGTCTCCGAATCTCCGGTGAAGCTAGCTAGTGTGATGTAAAGCAAGACTACATTTATTTTAATTAAAGCTCAAAACAGAAATATGTACCATTGTTTTTTATGAAATAAATACCTTGGGACATCTCACGTAAATCGACTTAATCCCACGGTAAGCTCAATTAAGGCTTGTGAGTACCAATAGATAGATACATACTCGTATAGATCAATCCATCCATCATCAGCCTATCTCAGTCCACTGCTGTACGTAGGCCTCTCCTATTAAATATGCGTATAGACGCATTAGGAGGCAAATGCTCATAATCGCGCCTGGGCAAGCGGATTGGCGATCGCAGTAGTGTGTCCATGATAACCATATAGATACATGGACAGCCACGGCCAAGGAACAAAAAATTGTGATAAATACAAAAACAATGGACTCGAACCCGGAACCTTCAGTTTCGTAGCCAGGGTCACTACCAACTAGGCTATGGGGGCTCAAATAGGAGGCATACAAGCAAGGCAAGTTTGCCGCCGCCCATAAACACGTATAGTACCAGCTGGACCACAAGACAATTCTATTTTGTCGTGCTCTTTTCTTGAAGGTTCGAAGGTTAAGGAAGTCCAATAGTCCTATTTTTTAAGTGGCTATTACTATACAACAAAACATTCTGAAATGGTCATATATCAAAGAGGAAAGGCAAAGTTCATCGACGTTCTCAGAGCCTTTGATTAGAGATTACGTATCCCCGAGGAATTCAACCGACCGAGAGGTTTGGGCATTAGCAGCAGAAGCTAAGAACAAGCGAGTCCCACCCTGGAAGTTGATGAACGTGGTGTTTGTTCTTTGTTATTGTTATGTTTGACATTTAAATTTAATTTACAATGTCCTTCCCGGGGCTAAAATTACTTATCTTCATTCTAAATTTCATGAAAATGTTTCAGCATCGGCGCGAAAGGATAACAGCAAGCCTAGCCAACATGCCATTCTGCAATCGTATACGAGAAGCGATAAGTCACGTGACCATAATAATGTATGGGAATGGTCATGACTTTTCGTTCGTATCTGTCATTCTCATACATGTATTACTTATCGCTTATCACGATTGCAGAATGTCATCTTGGCTAAGCTTGCTATTGTAGCGGTAAGTTTCAGACTGGGCGTGAAAGTCTGTACACCCCACGTATGTCCCTGCGGCTCACCTGTAGATGAGCTCGGACACCACGGCCTATCATGCCAATTGAGCGCCGGACGCCTCTCCAGACACGCTGCGCTGAACGATATAATCCGACGGTCTCTTGCCACCGTAAACGTTTCCGCAACCCTGGAACCCAACGGGTTATTAAGAGACGATAGTAAGAGACCGAACGGTATGACTTTTATACGATGTAAGATGGTGCTTGTCTGGGATGCCACGTGCGTCCACACTCTGGCACCGTCCCATCTACCACGTACGTCGGTTGTGGCTGGAGGGGCTGCTCAGACGGCAGAAAGTAAAAAATTCTGAAATATCAAGGTCTCGGCACCGAGTACCACTTTCTGGCTTTTGGTGTCGAGACACTCGGGCCGTGGGGTCCGAGCGCTCGACATTTAGTTATGGATTTATCCAAGAGTCTGGTCGAAGCTACCGGTGACCAGAGAGCTGGCAGCTTCTTATCGCAACGTATTAGCATAGCTATACAGCGTGGGAATGCTGCCAGTATCTTTGGCACAATGCCTAGGGGGCAATATTTAGATTTTTTATTTATTATTTAAGCCTTTTTTATTTTTATTTAAGTGTACTTTGTAGGGATATTTTATAAGTTTTATATATAAGTTTTTAGTTAATAATTTAATTTCGTTTAGTTACATAGTTATAGTTTGTTATTTAATATTTAGTTTTTCTCAGTTGCTATAATTTTATTGTAAGTAGTCTATTGTACCTAATTATAATTTTTATTTGTTGTTGTTGTATTCTAGCCATCATTTCCGTAACTTGACATCAAACGTGCCTATTTTGCGTGGTCCCAACGCTGATCCAATTCTGGTTGAGGACTACACATACACCCTTGAATTTCTTCGCATGTGTATGCAGGTTTCCTCACTATGTTTTGTTTCACCGTAAAGCACTTCTAAATATCAAACGATATTTTGTAAATAAGATTTTTGAAAAACACATTAGTACGAGCCGGGGATCGAACTCAAGACCGCTGCGTAGTAGTCGTGCGTTTTACCGCTAGGCCACAAGCGCTTGTTTTTTGTTTTATTTTATTTAAAATAGTAATGAACTTAAAAACGATAGGGACTGCCGCTGATAATTTCGCGATGTTCACACATGTTAGATCTAGACTTTCTTATTTCCTAACTTCACAAGGCAATTGGCAATCTAGGGACTCTCTCCTCGCTAACGTATGGTGAAAGCGCTTACATAAGGGCCGCGCTACCGCAAATCATGCCACGCTTGTCTGATTACAGCTAATTAACTGGACTGTGCTGGAGGAAGCAGGGTGCTTAACCCTAAATCTATTACTGTTAGGTAAAACAAGGTAAGATTGTGGCAATCTATGGTGGAGGCCTATGTTCAGCAGTGGACATCTTTCGGCTGATATGATGATGAAAACAAGGTAATAGATTGTCTAAGGGCTGATTTTTCAATCCCCAGATAAAAACATCCCATAATTTCCAAGAAAAAAACACAAAGGTGACATTTATCTGATAGATACCTACTTGTAAAAAAATATTCATACAGAGCGTGACAAAAATATTATACATCCATATTTTAATAAGCTTTAATTGAAGTAGGTAGTAGGACATGATAATAGCATTACCATAAACTTGAATACTATCAGGTAAATGATATATGCTAGGCTATGCTAGGAGTCGCTCTGAGATCGTATTAGAAATGAGGCCATCCGTAGCAGAACCATACCACGTACAAGGTCGAAACTGATAACCTGGTGAAGATCGAAGGAGTCCGCAGGATGCGGGTGGCGCAGGACCGGTCATTGTGGCAATCTTTGGGTGAGGTTATGTTCAGCAGTGGACGTCTTACGGACCTTACGGCTGATGATGAAACGATATAATGATGATTTTCCACACATTTGTTTGCCTCGTAAAATTTTCAAGTCATTGACTATTCGTGACGTCATAATCGGAAAAGCGCCACGGCCTAAGAACCAAGGAGGCAGATTTCCTTGCTATGCTAGTTGAAGCACCCTAAAAGCCTAACCTTACGACTCCCACGCGATCTTATTTAGAATCGGAGCAATTAACCCAATTTAGCTGCCCACGTTTCTCGTCTGCTTTTCTATAATGATTCCCTCAAATATTTATTCAGTTTTACTAGACTGCTAGGTTATTATTTTTATAATACCTAATTTTTAATTAATGTTGTAGTGAATTGCTGAATATACCTACCTACTTAATTTTATTACGCAATATTGATGAATACTGAGGTTTTATTTATCTCTTCACTTAATTGAGTACAAAAGCTCTTAGCACCTTTCGAAATTACAAAACATTAATGGACTCTTCATAACTTCAGGTGTGTTGTGAAAACCTTAGGTAAATTGTAATTGAGAACCAATTGACCTAACTATTAAAATTAAAACTGTTTCCGTTCACGACCAGATTAAAGCGGCCTTTCTTGTACAATAGAGATGTTTGATTAAAGGGTCATGAGTAAAATGGTTAAACCTATTTAAGTAATTATAGGAGCGTATTCCACATCAGCGAAAACAGCGAATCCGAACAAGTTTCCACTATACCATCACCATACCTCTCCATCGTTCTTGCAGGTGCGATAAAGACACAAATATGCGAACGCAGAATGGATGACGTTCTCAGGCAGATAGCACACTGGTGTCGCTTCTGCATGCGGCGACGGTGTGTAAGCGAGACAATGATAAATAGACACAATGCTGTCTCACTCGTACGCCGTGCGTTTGCTTCAATTTTACTTTTACCTTAGACACCTAGCTCAGGACTCAGGATTGTCTAATAGTTAACCGCAAATACAATAATTATCTGGTTGACAAATGGAATAACCCCTCGAGTTCGGTGATCGCCATTTAAAGTGGTATGGCAGGAAGGTTATTATTAAATTAAGTGTAAAGATGAGTCAATGGGACGGACGAGTTGAGACGGGTGCTTCTCGGAATGCCTTTGTTGTACATCATCCAAATAAGACAATTTCCGAGCTCGGGCTTCAACATTGTTTTAGTATATACTTTTAAATACATCTTAAATTTCCAGTCACCATTTCGGTGGTGCTGGCAGGAAGTTTGAATACATTTGTCACCAATTCTTCCCATGGGTGGCATAAGAGTCAACTTTGGAATAAAGTGTCACTGGCTATTTGTTTATAAAAGATTGATGATGGGTAGCAGCATCATCACAGTCACAGGAGCCAATGCGCTTGCCCAGCGTGGCGATTATGAGCATTTATTTCGAAATGCGTCTATGCGCATAGTTAATAAATAGGAGAAGCCGACGTCCAGCAGAGGACCGAGACATGCTGAAGATGATGATTTCCAGCAGGATTGAATTGCATTAGAAAGCAATTAACCATTTGCAAAACGATAGCCTTAACTGACCTATCAAAACGCTATCCAGCTTGATAATTTTCCAATCACTTTTTCTATGCCTTAGAGAAAGTTAATTTAAAGACTGTCAATGGCATGTGTAATGAGTAGGATGGTCCCATTGCTTGAACGAAAAAACTTCATACATTTATATGTTGCAGAGTTGTAAAAATTTGAGTGACCTCTAAATGTTATATTGCCCTGAAAATTGGTATAGATATATCACTTTCAGGGTCCATTCCAAACCAATTTACATAATTAAAGACCTTTAATGAAAATACAATCTTTGTTTTACGAAGCAAAATTTTGTGTAACAACATTTGGCACTGAAAAAGGACGACAAATTAATATTATCTATGTACATATGAGCGATCAACAATGCGATGCGAACCTATATATTATCTTTTAAATGTGCCCCCTTTTACTACTGCCAAAGGTTGTCGGACAGAGTATACCACATATACAGGGTGTAAGTCTAATACGGGCGAAGCTCTTAACGGGAGTTAGTTTACGACATAATAAGTACATTCAAATCACTTTTACTTAAAATTAGAGCAACAAAATTTTCCATACAAAATAATTCGGCGCGCAATGTAGAGCAACATACGCGAGTTAAACACTCAATGACAGCCAATTTCAAAAGCAGGTGACATAACTGCCATATGAACAATAACAAATGTTCGTACCTACATTGCTGCTCCGATAACGTTAAAAAAATTCTGTGGGGTCATAATTAAGAGTCATCATCATCATCATCATCATGATGATGATGATGATGACTACAAAGCTGGAGGGACCAGCGGCCCTACCGCGAAAAAAGAAATTCGTAAATTTCGAGGATTGGTCTCTCGCACTCTAATGATACCTTGGCCAGGTTCGAATCCCGCCGAAGGCATTTATTTGTGTTCATCAAAAACATTCGTGACTCATTGCTGCTCCGATAACCTTAAAAAACATTCTGTGGGGTCATAATTAAGAGTAACTTTAATAAAACCTTGGAATCCATGAATACACTAATGAATCTCTTGCCTGGTTGAATTGATCGCCCGTATTAGACTTACACACTGTATTGTACCTACCAGTATGAGTAACTTTCGTAACACAATTGACGCGATCGTGATTTTTGTTTTGATTAAGGCTTATGTACAATGGTTTTGCAATCGAACCTTTAGGGGCGTGGCGCTTGTGAAGCGAGATTCTTAAAAAATGTTTCTGAACAAGCCTAATAGTTACGAGTGCTCAGTCTAAGGGTGCGTTCAAACTAAAAGAGCATTCGCTGTTCTAACCTCCCACTCTACGAAATTCGATCGGTACACAAAACGTGATTGGTTGATTTCGTAAAACGGGCGCTAGAACAGCGAATGCTCTTTTGGTTTAAACGCACCTTAAGAAGCTGTTTTATTCCCGGTTAGAACATCTAGCGACACAACTATATATGTTTCATTCTGAGGGTTATCGATGTATTTATGTATCTACACATGTATTTATCTAATGTGCCATATATCGTTGCCTTGTACCGATAGCTTCTACACAAAAGGCTCGTCGTTCAAGCTCCATATAAAAGAGGGTGTAATATTTAAATAAACAGCAATCGCTTTTACAAAATGTTCGTTAACTGCTAGAAGTGAAAACAATCACGGTCACTTTCACTTGACATTGAATGATCATTTAACTTTATTGCCTAAGTAACTACTTGTTTACAATTAGCCAAGGTGACTTGAGACAGTTATAGGCGTTATTGCTTGTTGTTGTTTCTTTTAATAGAAAGTTCTCTCAGAAAATATAAATTATCTCAGCTCTTCTCCAAGTGACACAAATATAAGCTAAATTGAAACTATAGTTGTTTGGCGGCCTCCGTAGCCTAGGCGGGTATTTCTCACAGCGTAAAACGGACATCTCATTCATCTGGTCACGTTTTTTTGGAAGTGGCTGCATCTTTCGGTACCATTTTCGGTCGTCAGATACAGCACCCGTTTCTCTATAAGACATCAGAAACCAACCTGAAATCATTCATCCACTTCCAAAAAAACGTGACCAGATGAATGAGATGTCCTTTTACGTTCTGAGAAATACCCAGGCAGTAGTGACTCTGCCTACAAAGCTGAAGGTACCAGGTACGAATCCCGCCGAAGGCATTTATTTGTGTTGATCACAAACATTCTTGACTTGGTCAAGGTTGTTTTCTGTGTTTGTATGTATTAATCTATTACTATCGCCGCTTAGTACCCACGACACAAGCTTAACTTAGTGTGGGACTAGGATAATTTGTTTAAGATTCTCGCATGATATTTATTTGTGTAGCTCTATATTTCTAGGCCGTGTGGTGACGGCAGTAAGAATACATTTGTCACCACCCCAACTCCTTCTGTGGGTGTCGTAAAAGTCGATTAAGGGGTTGAAGTGTCACTAACCATTATTTGATAAAAGAATTATGATGGGCAGCAGCTTCATCATAGTGGACACAATCCGCTTGCCCAGCGTGGCGATTATGGGAATTTGCCTCGTAATGCGTCTATCTATACGCATAGTTAATCGGAGAGGCCTACGTCCAGCAGTGGGCTATCATAGGCTAATGATATTCCTATACAAAACTAATCTAATATTCTAAATATTCGTATTATTCAAAATAGTTCAATATTGTTGCACCGCTAGATGGAATACTAATGCCATCCTAATTTGTAATCATTACGAAGCCTAGATTAAACGGGTGGCCTAGAATAGCTAAGCGGAATATCCTGGGGCGAGTGATGTCATACAATGGCGGCGGACTCTGTAATTGATCAATACTTGCTTTATGACTACAGCTTATTGCTTTCATCTTAGCGTCAATGCTAACATGTAAGAATAGCATTTATTCCTAGCTTCATGTATAACAAAGAATACTACATCGGTTTTAATGTTAAATAGAGGCAACCGGCATATCAAGGACCGACGGCAAGAGACCGGATGGTATGTCTCTAATTCTGTGGAGTATGGGACAGGTGCTGGTATGGAATGCAACATGTGTAGATACTATATAATACATATATGTACATATACATACAATAGTTAGACGTGTAGACATAGAAAACCACAATTAGGTACCATGGAAAATATCTCTGTGATAAACACACAAAGAGGTACCCAGGATGCCCTCGCCGGAATTCGAACCTGGTACCTTCAGCTTCAGCAACTTTCTTTAGGCAGGGTCACTGCCAATACCAACTAGGCTATGGGGGTTCACTCTAAGAGGTTTGGTGCTAAATTCTTATTCGGGTAGAGACTATGATAATCAGTTCATCAGCCACCCAACATTATTCAGCACCCATGTGATGCAGATTGTTTCTTGGGCCAACATTGACATAACTGGGTAGCCAAGTTGCCAATCGGAAAAGCTCAGTACGGTATGGTAGTTTTGCTCTCTGTCACTCGTTCTTATTAGTTTGACAAAGACAGTTGCGTTTCGTTCACTATTAGGTGTTACGATTGGCATCTTGGCTACGCACCCTGATAGAACTAGTATTTGTTCCCAACTCGCACAGGTTTTCGTAAAAGATCGATGACTAAGAAAGTCAATGGGTCCAGCCAGCCAGCTCCATGTGATGAAACCTTGTAACTGAGTGAACTTAATTCGTTCACACGAGTTAAGACGAGCCACAAATTAGTTCGATCGGGCCGTGGGCGGCGTTGGTTCACAATTCTTAATAAAATCGCAATTACCCGCATTAAAACTACCGATACTGGCAAGCGTGGGCGCAAGGACCGTCCTTGTTTGGAAGAAATGTCTCATGCTCATACATAACACTTGTACTCACTTAAATAGACGTAAACATGCTAGCTTTCCTATGAACATATTCCTTTCTGAATTATCAGGAATAGCTTTATTAGCTAGCAGTTCCTGGACGGAAAATCATCACGGCAATTTTGCATGGACGGCATTGAAATTTGCATATAGGAGTAATCAATGACATGTGCTTGAAGTAGATGCATAACATATTAAACCTATTATACTGAACATCTTCCTGTATCCTGACTTTAGTTCAAAAATAGTTATATTAATTAACTTGCTCAAAGTTATGCATCTTTATTTCTTTATTCGTAGTTGATATAATATTGGCCATCACAATCTTCATCATCAGCCTATGTTAGTCCACTGCTGGACGTAGGCCTCTCCTATTAACTATGCGTATAGACGCATTAGGAGGTAAATGCCCATAATCGCCATGCTGGGTAAGCGGATTGACGATCGCAGTAATGTGTCCACTATGATGACGCTGCTGCCCATCATCGATCTTGTAGAAAGGTCAACACTTCAATCCCTTAGTCGACTCTTACGATCCCCGCAGGAGGAGTTGGAGTTGTGACAATATTGGTGGTAATATTGACCATTGGCCGTTTATTACTGGATGGACAGTGCCGAGCAGTGATGTCTAGTTTCATACGTATTCATTTATAAAAGTTGATAAAATACAGATGTATTCGCCTGTATTTTACGTGATGGACAATTGGACATATACGAGTATATGTTTGAACTTGAATCCAACTTAATTAAATCAAAATCACCTTTTTCCAGAAATGTATCAAGGTCGTATATCAACAGTTAAGACAGACGATGACTTAACTTCACCACGTGTTCTAGGCATAAAACTAGTAAATTAAATCACTTCCAACCACGTGATGACATCAGTGTATATAGAATGTGTTTTATGGACCCGGAGCAATCATTTTAAAGGATACAAAGGAACCGTTATGAGCAACACGTTTAACATGTAGTTGATGTAATGATAAGTTGTTATGATATTGCCGTACTTATTGCATTGCTTATAATAAAAGACGTAACTGCCGTCATCATACTACCTGTCTCTTCTTTAATTTTAATGATAGGCGCTGTTATTTTCCTCTACTTGATATGCTTAAATTTATTTATGCAGCTGGTATATGTATGTATATATGATTACATTTATTTATGTATGCCTAAATATTAGAATTGTTGTTTGTGTTGTTGGTATTAATTTTGAACTAAATATTTTCCTTTTTCTGCACCACCTACTACCTAAATTTTGTAATCGTGTCTCCTCTACCCAAAACTTGGCTGGGAGAGAAGGCCGCCTTTTATGACGTCTGTATTTTGTATTTCTTTTGTTTTTGTGGACTTTTTTATTAGAGGTGTGCAATAAAAAGTTTTGTATTTATTGTATTGCAATGCGTTTATTAGTACCCAGTTATTTTATAGGCATAGATCTGATCTGTCTGACTAAGCTTAGGTGAAATGCTAAGTTATGGTGATGACCTTACAATTTTTAATAATTGTTTGTTTGTAGTTCTAAATAAAATAAGCTCCTAGATTAAGAAAATTCTATAATAAATATTATACATAATAGATACAATTCAATTTTATTTTACACATGAGGGAACATCTCATCAATACTCGTAGGTAACAAAAATATGAGAACCGGAATATGAAACTTCACATCACCCTATGATTGTCCACTGCTGGACGTAGGCCTCGCCTATTAACTATGCGTATAGACGCATTAGGAGGTAAATGCCCATAATCGCCACGCTGGGCAAGCGGATTGGCGATCGCAGTTCATTAACTTAAAGGAGACTAAACCAGGGCTCGGATACCGGTATTTTCTTCATGGGCGGTTCTTTTTTCGATCATTTTCTTACTACATGTTGTTAATTAAGTTCATAAAATATTTAGTACTACAAGAAAAGTATAAAACATTTAAAACTATTGGGTTTATTCAACGTTTTTCTAAATAAAATATTTTAAAATAAAAATAAAACCGCCTTCAAAAATTAGCCTGAACTAAAAAGTAAAAAAATAATTTTAGTTCCTACTTCTTAGGATTTCCTACCCAAACCTTTAAACCTTTTACCCTATTCATTGAACTAAAATATTATGGCTAGGTATCCTACAGATTTCTTAGAAGTCGGTGCCAAGCCAAATACGTTCATAGGTATACAGTGTGTAAATCTAATACGGGCGATCAATTAAACCAGGCATGGGATTCATTAGTGTAATCATGGATTACAAGGTTTTTTAAAGTTACTCTTAATTTAGACCCCACAGAATTTTTTTAAGATTATCGGAGCAGCAATGTAGGTACGAACATTTGTTATTGTTGATATGGCAGTTATGTCATATGCTTTTGAAATTAGCTGTCAACGAGTGCTTAACCCGCGTATGTTGCTCTACATTGCGCGCCGAATTATTTTGTATGGAAAATTTTGTTGCTCTAATTTTAAGTAAAAGTTATTTGAATGTACTTATTATGTCGTAAACTAACACCCGTTAAGAGCTTCGCCCGTATTAGACTTACACCCTGTATATTAGATAGAACTTTGTAACTTACTGTCACTCCGATTATGTTTTTATCAACAGAATGATCTACCTCAGTCATTTTGATGAAAGCATAACCGGAGTGACAGTAAGTGACAAACCTCTATCAAATACAGTCATATACCTACTCGCGAAGTGAACATATTTGGCTTGGCACCGACTTCTAAGAAATCTGTAGGATACCTAGCCATAATATTTTAGTTCAATGAATAGGGTAAAAGGTTTAAAGGTTTGGGTAGGAAATCCTAAGAAGTAGGAACTAAAATTATTTTTTTACTTTTTAGTTTAGGCTAATTTTTGAAGGCGGTTTTATTTTTATTTTAAAATATTTTGTTTTTTGCTTTTTAGTAGTGTAAAATCGTTATTTTAGTATGCTCTAAATACTTATAATTATAATGTACTGCACTGTAATAGGCCAGAAAACCTGAACTATGATATCTTAAATATTCAAAGAATTATCCCATTATCAAGGAGATATACATTGTATCATCAGCAGGTATGAATAGTTTCAAAGATTATAGGTAACAGCCTTAGCATGCCTATATTATTTAAAGAATCACTAACCGCTAACCAACATGTCATAACTACTAAGCAAACACTTGAATAGATCTCGAAAATGTGAACCAGTTGTTATATTTAAAGAATTATCCTCCAAATCCTAGTCGGTAAGGAGTTGTACCTTTCGTCATCAGCTCACCAACATGAGACTATGACCACCTAAAGGCAAATACTCAAATAGCTTCCAAAATACATGAACTATGTTATATTTAAAGAATTATCCCCCAACTCCTAATCTCAAAGGAGTTGTACCTTCCATCATCAGCTCACCGACATGAAAGGATGACCACCTAAATGCAAATACTCGAATAGCTTCCAAAATACATGAAACACGTTATATTTAAAGTATTGTCCCCCAACTCCTAATCTCTAAGGAGTTGTACCTTTCATCATCAGCTCACTAACATGAAAGGATGACCACCTAAAGGCAAATACACAAATAGCTTCCAAAATACACGAAATATGTTATACTTAAAGAATTATCCCCCAACTCCTAATTGCTAAGGAGTTGTACCTTCCATCATCAGATCATCAACTTAAAACGTTCATGACTAGATGCATATACTTGATTAGTCCGAAGACTAATCAAGTATAAGTATAGAAAATAGATGAAAAATGTCATGTGTGCCTACAACATTTGAAGAGTTCCCTCGATTTCTCCAGGATCCCATCATCAGATCTGAATTCGGTGACAATGGGACCAATTAGAAGGTATACCCTTTCAAACAAAAAAAGAATTTTCCAAATCGGTCCACGCGTCTTCGAGTAATCGGGGAACATACATAAAAAAAAAAAAAGATTTCGATGAATTGTAAACCTCCTCCTTTTTGAAGTCGGTTAAAAAACTGGTTTCCATCCATAGGCTTTAATGTTCACGATACAAAGATCGGTTCAAGACCTGTTACGTTACCAGTTTAGCATCTGATGATGTAGAACATTAAATTGTTATAGCTTATTATTATATGCTACTTGTAATCATTAGATTCGATATGCTAAGTGGTATTCTCGACGCAAAACCTATTGTAATTTCTTAGTCACCTCTCCTCCAGACTATGATCGAGAAATAAATTACGCAGTCTACTGAATACCATTAAAATCTTTAACTGGAAATACGCTAGCTGATTGCATTACTCGTAAACGAATCGATATACGTATAATGTACAATCCCTTGTCAAAAGTAAGCACTTAACTACTAAGTAAGCACTTAGCAGGAAAGGTAAGCAACATTATTTTTGTTGTAAGCAAATTAGAGTTATGACGGCTTGTGTAAAATCTGTCATTCTGTTACTAAAGATAGCGATTGAAAACCTATATAGAGTTAAGATCTCGCGCACTACGGAAGCGTGCAAAAGATACCACCATATTATACGTTTCCTATTCATTTTGCGGGAGCTGCAAACTGCAAAATCTATAAGCAAACTGTCAGGTAAAATGTCCAGCTTATGAGATAGCGGAAACCATCCGCCCACCGTTTTATGTGTCCCAGGCGAGTAAAAACTCGCATGGCCTTATATAGCAATAAGACAATGCGCCTCATTAAGCCACGCGCCTACGCGAGGCTCCTTCTTGTTTTAAGAAAACTTTACATCTCAATATTTGACTGATTCCAAGGTTGGAGCCAAGTTTGGCTAACGCGTTAGGGAGCTGTCACACTTATCGAAGCGCGGGACCGAAAGAATTGGATTGTTCACTAACAGTGGTCACTATTTTAGCGACATTTAACAGCTTAACAAGCTGTTTAAATATACAACCGCTTGTAAAGTTTCTTTCGAACCAAATAATATAAATGTTTTTTTGTCTTTAAAAATATGCTTTCATCAGGAAACTGGGTTTGAATCTCGTTGAGGGTATCTTTTTTGTTTGTGAGAAATATTTGTTCCTTAGAGGTTCAATTTTGGGTCAGGTGTTTAGGTCAGGTTTTGTAGAAAATAATGTAAACATGTTGATTTTAATTCGAGTTTTAAAATAGTTATGTACAAGTTATATATGGAATCATTTGAACATCAGATTGAACTGAAATTTTGATTTAAAAACTAAGATGAGATTGTTAAATATTTTTTAGGAGCGCAACAAGTACTTATGCATTATACGAACAGCAGCAACCAATATTGCTGATAGGATAAGTGTAGAAACTCCTTTAGACGGCCTTAGAGACAAGTGATCTGAATTTAAAGCCTATGTTGTTCTAGTTAATTGTGACACGTGTTGGTTTAGGCACGAGGGCGGTCAACAGGATGTAATGCAAAACATGACATTGCTCAAATACCTACACTTACCTACCCTTCATTTTTAATGAAATTTACCCAAATATGCCGCATGATGTTTAGCCGTGTGGTGACGGCAGTAAGAATACATTTGTCACCACCCCAACTCCTCCTACGGGTGTCGTAGAAGTCGACTAAGGGATTGAAGTGTCACTGACCATTATTTGACAAAAGATTGATGATGGGCAGCAGCGTCATCATAGTGGACACATTACTGCGATCGCCAATCCGCTTGCCCAGCGTGGCGATTACGGGTATTTACCTCCTAATGCTTCTGCGTCTATACGCATAGTTAATAGGAGAGGCTTACGTCCAGCAGTGGACTGTCATAGGCTGATGATGACCGCAATAAGTAGGCATAGGTACTTTACATGTTTTAGACAAGTAATGAAGTTGAATTCGTTTCAGTCGTTTAACTACGGACCTTTCGGGGTTTTCGGCCTAACACCTATGCGCAAACGTCACGCCGGATTCGAAACAAATCACCAGAGACCAAGCCCAGATTATTTAAAGGAAATCTGTCTAGTAGCCGTGCCGTTACTTTGCAAATATCGGTAACGTTAGGTTTTACTCGATACGTAGTTACGTCTGTACGCAACGTAGTAAGCAGGCTTTCGCACTCACTCCAATCTGTCAGTGCGAGTGCGATAGAATGCATTACGTATCGAGTAAAATCTAACGTATCCTTTACTTTCCAACTCATGGTAGGGCTACTGTACAGACATGATCAGTTAATCACGGCAAAAAATCGTGTTTCTTGTAGGGGAAATATTTATTAATTTATTGTTGTACTCATTTACAGGGTGAACGATATGAAGTGTTACCAATTTCAAAGGACTGAGATTTTTTAGTTGCAACAATTTATTTCTATAAGTAAGAAAAAAACAAAAGAAAAATATTACAATTTGTGATTAAAGGGGTTTGGGTAAAGTTGGCGTCGTTTTTATATTTTGGCGGTCACTCATGAAAGTGGTAAATTTGAAAAGAGCAATTTAAAATAAACTTATTTTATTATGGAGTGCACATAGCTAAATTATATCGGAGCCGAGATATCATACTTTAAAGTTTTATAGTAAAGACTCATATTTATTTTTGAAATGCAACGAAATGAGGTAAAACTACTATTGTGTCATCATCATCATCATCATCAGCCTATGATAGTCCACTGCTGGACGTAGGCCTCTCCTATTAACTATGCGTATAGACGCATTAGGAGGTAAATGCCCATAATCGCCACGCTGGGCAAGCGGATTGGCGATCACAGTAATGTGTCCACTGTGATGACGCTGCTGCCCATCATCAATCTTTAAACAAATATGGTCAGTGACACTTCAATCCCTTAGTCGACTCTTACGACACCCGCAGGAGGAGTTGGGGTGGTGACAAATGTATTCTTTCTGCCGTCACCACACGGCCAACTATTGTGTATGCCACGTAAAACCTAACCTTAACTCAAAAAGTAACCTTGGACATAACGTTCTTTCTCGGTCAATGATTATTTAGAGATAGTTCCTTTTTCTTTAACACGGCGATTTTATGACGGATGTCGATGAACGTTCTATTGAACGTAATTATGTCAAAGGTTTTATATGCTCACAATGTAATGTCAATTAGGTATATGGTTCTTGGGATGGGGTAGGTATCAAGAACATCTTGATCCCCCGGCACAGTTTTTAGAGAGAGAGTGATTCGCCAAGATAATATTGAGAATGAAGTTTACGACGAGCCAGAAAATGTGTAAAATTGTAATTCAACGTAATACTAATAATTACAAATGACGTTATCTGGGAAAAGGGACATTATTGTCATTGGCGCTTACGGCGTTATGAGCCATGTTTGTATACAAATACGACGTCACCGGACGTAAGAGCCATCGACAATAAGGCCCCTTATCCCAAATAATGTCACATGTTGTGTTGTATACATAAGAATGCATTAGTAACAATTCCAATCTAAATACTAATATAATTAGGTACATTTCCTACTTGGAAATATGTCAAAACATTTTGCATGTGTGCATCACACCTGTGTTTCCTTATGGTGTAGTCAGAGGGTGAACCGTCTATTGAAACCATTTTGCTACATTTTTAATGTTCACTAAACCGACAGCATAGAAATCGCATAAGAAAATACAGTTGCATTTTTATATACCTAAGATCTTCTTTTTTAAGTCGGTTAAATTAACTATTCTACTTTAAGGGCAATATCCTTGTATCTTTGTTAGTAGTATTATCGAGTTAAATAAGCCTGTAGTCATCTAAGCTGTCTCCTAAACCTGTCTTAGTTAGGTATATTCACTGGTCCAATAACATTGTTTGAAGGGCCATATCTTGGCTCCGATATTACTTACGGCAAAACTTATTTTGAAAATAAGCTAGTCTAAGGTAGCACTACAAAATAGTAGTAACATAAACGATGGCCGCTGAAAAAAAAAATGACGCCACTAGTCCATACAAAAATACCCAAACCCCTTTACTTTTAGTCAATATGACCTTGAATTTACCTTTTGCCTTGACTATGGTCTTCAAATGGTAAAAAAATATTTGCTCGCAGCACGTTTGTGATCCAGTGGTAGTGGTATGTGCCAGTGAAACTGATGGTAGACAGTATCTGTGATTTTTTAGTAATTAGGGTCCTTTGACCCTTAGGGCCTGGTACTCTAAAAACGACTTATGATAATATTCTAAGATAATTGCACCTTAACTTATTTTCGATACAACAGCTTAGATCAGATCAGATTATAAACTCTAAAATGTCACCAATCAGTAACATAAACTTCATAAATGTGAATGATCAAATTAGTTTTATCTTAATCATAATTTATTGCCCGCAATTAGTTGAATGAAAACAAATCAAAGCAGTTCAGTGAATTCAATTACAGCTTGACTTTCTGCCCGGAGTTCAATGCCCGTAGGTAGGTACTTATAAACGTCTCTATTGGTGAAACGATATAGTCATATTGTTATGGAGTTAGACGTAATTTATATGTTTTTTAATTATTCAGAAAGGGTTTAATTTACATCATATTTATTAAAAAATAATTTGAGGATGCATTGAAGTCATTTTTAGGTAATTTTAATGATTTTTTTTACATATGGCGCTTTTTTACGCGCTAGTGAAAAATCACCGATGATTTCGCTGAAATCTAGTTCCCGGAGTAGATCATAAGATCACTTTCAATACTCAAAAAAAAATGTACTAGTTGGAATTTGATTTTTTTTCCAAATCTCTATGGTGGGGGCCCCTCTTTTGTGGAGGACCCGGGGCTATAGCCCCGGTTGCCCCCCCTACCTAAATCCGGCCCTGTGTTTGAGCTTGAATCCAATTTAATTAAATTAAAATCACCTTTTTCCAGAAATGTATCAAGGTCTTATATCAACAGTTAAGACAGACGATGACTTAACTTCGCCACGTGTTCTAGGCATAAAACTAGTAAATTAAATCACTTCCAACCACGTGATGACATCAGTGTATATAGAATGTGTTTTATGGACCCGGAGCAATCATTTTAAAGGATACAAAGGAACCGTTATGAGTAACACGTTTAACATGTAGTTGATGTAATGATAAGTTGTTGTGATATTGCCGTACTTATTGCATTGGTTATAATAAAAGACGTAACCGCCGTCATCATACTATCTGTCTCTTCTTTTATTTTAATGATTGGCGCTGTTATTTTCCTCTAATTGATATGCTTATATTTATTTATGTAGCTGGTATATGTATGAATATATGACTACATTTATTTATGTATGTCTATTAGAATTATTGTTTGTCTTGTTGGTATTCATTTTTGAACTAAATATTTTCCTTTTTCTGCACCACCTCTACTACCTAAATTTTGTAATCGTGTCTCCTCTACCCAAAATTTGGTTGGGAGAGAAGGCCGCCTTTTATGACGTCTGTTTTTTGTATTCACATACTTCATTAACTTCACATATTACATCACATCATCAGCCTATGATAGTCCACTGCTGGAGGGTAGGCCTCTTCTATTAAGTATGCGTATAGATAGACGCATTAGGAGGTAAATGCCCATAATCGCCACGCTGGGCAAGCGGATTGGCGATCGCAGTTTATTAACTAAAATGAGACTAAACCAGGGATCGGATACCGGTATCTTCTTCATACAAAAGGGCGGTTCTTTTTTCGATCATTTTCTTTCTACATGTTGTTAACTAATTAAGTACATAAAACATTAAGTACTACATGAAAAGTATAAAACGTTTAAAAATATTGAGTTATTTCAACGTTTTCTAAAAAAACTGGTTGCGATCCCTGGACTAAACATCCAAAGGCTTTTATGTTCACGATACAAAGATCGGTTCAAGACCTGTTACGTTACCAGTTTAGCATCTGATGATGTAGAACATTAAATTGTTATAGCTTATTATTATATGCTACTTGTAATCATTAGATTCGATATGCTAAGTGGTATTCTCGAAGCAAAACCTATTGTAATTTCTTAGTCACCTCTCCTCCAGACTATGATCGAGAAATAAATTACTCAGTCTACTGAATACCATTAAAATCTTTAACTGGAAATACGCTAGCTGATTGCATTACTCGTAAACGAATCGAGATACGTATAATGTACAATCCCTTGTTAAAAGTAAGCACTTAACTACTGCAGGAGAGGTAAGCAACATTATTTTTTGTTGTAAGCAAATTAGAGTTATGACGGCTTGTGTAAAATCTGTCATTCTGTTACTAAAGATAGGGATTGAAAACCTATATAGAGTTAAGATCTCGCGCACTACCGAAGCGTGCAAAAGGTACCACCACACTATAAGTTTCCTATTCATTTTACGGGAGCTGCAAACTGCAAAATCTACAAGCAAACTGTCAGGTAAAATGTCCAGCTTATGAGATAGCGGAAACCATCCGCCCACCGTTTTATGTGTCCCAGCCGAGTAAAAACTCGCATGGCCTTATATAGCAATAAGACAATGCGCCTCATTAAGCCACGCGCCTACGCGAGGCTCCTTCTTGTTTTAAGAAAACTTTACGTCTCAATATTTGACTGATTCCAAGGTTGGAGCCAAGTTTGGCTATCGCGTTAGGGAGTTGTCACACTTATCGAAGCGCGGGACCTAAAGAATTGGATTGTTCACTAAGAGTGGTCACTATTTTAGCGACATTTCACAGCTTAACAAGCTGTTTAATACAACCGCTTGTCAAGTTTATTTTGAACCAAATCACAAATGTTTTTTTGTCCTCTTTAAATATATGCTTTCACCAGGAAACTGGGTTAAAATCTCGTTGAGGGTATCTTTTTTTGTTTATGAGAAATAATTGTTCCTTAGAGGTTCAATTTTGGATTAGGTGTTTAGGTAAGGTTTTTGTAGAAAATAATGTAAACGTTGATTTTAATTCGATAGTTTCAATAATTATGTACAAGTTATACGGAATCATTTGAACATCAGATTGTACTGGATTTTTGATTTTAAAACTAAGATCAGATTGTTAATAAAAAAGCAAGGATTCTTAGGAGCACAACAACTACTAATAACTACGAACAGAAGCAACCAATATTGCAGATAGGATAAGTGTAGAGACTCCTTTAGACGGCCTTAGAGACAAGTGATCTGAATTTAAAGCCTATGTTGTTCTAGTTAATTGTGACACGTGTTGGTTTAGGCACGAGGGCGGTCAACAGGATGTAATGCAAAACATGACATTGCTCAAATACCTACACTTACCTACCCTTCATTTTTAATAAAATTTACCCAAATATGTAGGTATAGGTACTTTACATGTTTTAGACAAGTAAGGAAGTTGAATTCGTTTCAGTGTGTAATACATTAATAACATAGACACTCTAGGGACCTTTCGGTGCTTTCGGCCTAACACCTATGCGCAAACGTCACGCCGGATTCGAAACAAATCACCAGAGACCAAGCCCAGATTATTTAAAGGAAATCTGTCTAGTAGCCGTGCCGTTACTTTGCAAATATCGGTAACGTTAGGTTTTACTCGATACGTACAGCAGGCCATCACACTCGCTACAATGTCAGTACGAGCGCGATAGGATGCATTACGTATCGAGTAAAATCTAACGTATCCTTTACTTTCCAACTCATGGTACGGCTACTGTATAGACATGATCAGTTCATCACGGCAAAAAATCGTGTTTCTTGTAGGGGAAACATTTATTAATTTATTGTTATACTCGTACACAGGGTGAACGATATGAAGTGTTACCAATTTCAAGGGACTGAGATTTTTTAGTTGCAACATTTTATTTCTATAAGTAAGAAGAAAACAAAAGAATAATGTTACAATTTGTGATTAAATTTACTTTTAGTCAATATGACCTTGAATTTAACTTTTGCTTTGACTATGGTCTTCAAATGGTAAAAAAAAATTTGCTCGCAGCACGTTTGTGATCCAGTGGTAGTGGTATGTGCCAGTGAAACTGATGGTAGACAGTATCTGTGATTTTTTAGTAATTAGGGTCCTTTGACCCTTAGGGCCTGGTACTCTAAAAACGACTAAGATAATTGCACCTTAACCTATTTTCGATAGTTGTATCGAGCTTAGATCAGATCAGATTATGAACTCTAAAATGTCACCAATCAGTAACATAAACTTCATTAATGTGAATGATCAAATTAGTTTTATCTTAATCATAATTTATTGCCCGCAATTAGTTGAATGAAAACAAATCAAAGCAGTTCAGTGAATTCAATTACAGCTTGACTTTCTGCCCGGAGTTCAATGCTCGTAGGTAGGTACTTATAAACGTCTCTATTGGTTGAGACGTTTTAGTCATATTGTTATGGAGTTAGACATAATTTACATGTTTTTTTATTTATTCAGAAACGGTTTAATTTACAGCATATTTATTGAAAATAACTTGAGGATGAATTGAATCGTTCTTAGGTAATTTTAA
The DNA here is from genome assembly GCA_025490895.1 of Thaumatotibia leucotreta. Taxonomy (NCBI): domain Eukaryota; kingdom Metazoa; phylum Arthropoda; class Insecta; order Lepidoptera; family Tortricidae; genus Thaumatotibia; species Thaumatotibia leucotreta. Next base: position 12,236 of record JALPQI010005191.1, on the reverse strand, counting down.
TGATTTTTCATTACAAATGGCGCTTTTTTACGCGCTAGTGCGAAAAATGGGACAATTCCACGGAAGAGTGTAATATAAGTGACCAATTCCTAACGTGTTTATTTATTAATTGTGGAAATTTTACTGTTATTACACCTAGAAATGAAAATGATAGTTATGCAGGTAAAATGTAACACTTAAACTTGGATCATAAGTAAATAAACAGACGATGAAATGGTCACTTTCATTACAGTTACGTGGAATTACCCATTGGTTCATTTTACGTCAGGTCGAAATCTTTAGATGGTCATATACATATGTACTGAAAAACGTCGTACGATACACGTGCGAAAACGAAATTCGTAACTCGTGTCGATTTAAAGCACTCTCTAATGTAACTAATGTACTATTATGATTTAATAGGATGGTCCCGTTGGCAACAAGTCAGGATCTGATGATGAGGGGTCTTGGAGAAATCGGTTGAAGTCGACATCTCCGACTTGTATATTCACGTAAGGTGCTTAAGTAAATATACAAGTTGAAAAAGTCATAATTTTAGCCATTCTAAATAATAAATATGAGACGATTACCAGGATTATCCTAAATGTTTACAGCTTACGAGTGAAAATCTAATTAATTAAGATTGCATTATATGCGACGTTGTACATAGTATATTTATAATACCTACTATAATACAATAACTACAACTTAAGAATTAATATATATATAATAATAATATAATAAGACATACGAACATAACGAATCACCGGAATCGAACCCGGGAAGCCTACATATGTACACCTACTGACTATTAATAGGCAACGTCGTATTAGTAGATTAGTTTCTGAGACCCAAGTAGATAATTCGCCTAAATCTAATTAATGTGTTTTTTTTATTTCTATACATATTTTATTTTATATACAATTTTTTTGATTTGTATAATTTTAGTTTCATGACGCATTGGCGCTTTGCTGTAATGTCATGTAAACTTTTGTTTTAATAAATAATAATAAATAATAATAATAATTTTTACTGACGTTTAAAAATGTCTACAGTAGTTTGGCTTTTTATATTTCACATCAAGATAGCACTTAAGTAAATAGTTACGTCATTGAATATTAACTATTTAAAAAATCATCTACATGTTTCTAAATACAGGCGAGATAACATTTACATACATAATAGCCCGAATGTAACCGATCAATTAAATCCCATGATGTTTAATGCACATTGGGCACATAAATATCCAAACGGTATTCGCTGTCACCACAATGCGTTCAAAACTACCGCAAAATATCACTAGCATGCTTATTTTGACACTCTTTTATCCTACCTGACTGCGCCAATTGATAATCAATTTAACACTCCAAAAATAGCACTGAATTCGAGTAATATGCGTTCACCTGATACGAGATTTTATAACTAACCAGTGAGATATCAGGCCCGAAAACAATCGGCTGCCAGACATAATAAAGTGTAAATAATAACGAATGAATAAATAAATAATGAGAGTGCCCTCTGAATTTTACATGAACTGAGCCAATTCAGAAGTAGCCAATGCAATATAAAATTAATTTTTATGACAATTTGCCGCTTATCACACATTTTCTATGCTTTAGACCTAGAACAGTTTGGGTATGAAAGGTATTTGTGTAATATCACGTATTACCCAAACTCAATTAATTATGTCTATTCTAATACAGACAGAAACGATACACTTGGCCAGCCACTGTTTATAATCAAAGTTCCTTCCTTGGTCACAATATATATTTGTTCATTTAAGTATGACATTTAAATTCAGTTTTGCCGAAGTAATGGGATACCTTTATGAAGTAAAATCCCATACAGGACCGAGACAAGTTAGTTAGGAACATGTGATTGTTTTGTTTATACATTCCATCATTATTATACTTTTACTTATATAAAACTGGCCTTTATAAAATAATAATCATAATAAGTGCCTTTGCTTTGCTTAAATAGATAATACATATAATTATTTCACGTAAGTACACCTATGTACACCACACCTTTATAAATTTTTAATTTTTACATCCAGCAATAATAATTAATTATAACCTGGCAAATTAATCCTGTATTTTTAAATATTGGCGTAAAATATGGCTGCCAATAGATAATTTGAATTTCGATTCCATTTTTTACTGCCAAGACCCTGGTTGGCCAGACCATATTATTACATGTATTTATTTAGATTTTTGCTATTATCCAGAGTTACGATGCGTATGTAGGCCAGTCCGCCTATTATAAATAGATAGATTTACGAAGTGCAGTGACAGTAATTACGCTTGCCCTTTTTCCGAAAATACGGTTACACGTAATGGCCTGGACACGACATTGGTCTAAGTGGTCGCCTTAGACCAATGTAGTATCCAGGCCAGCGAATCCATGAGTTGGAGCGGGATGCCGGTATGGGTACGAGAGGGAGCACCATACGTTTTCCGCTAAGCCGGTCGCCTTAGACCGATGTCGTGGCCGCGGCGTAAAGCAGGCCATCGCGCTCGCTCCAATATATCAGGAGCGTGATAGAATGCCTTACACGTATCGAGTAAAACCCAACGTATACTTTACTTTCCAACTCATGGTGCGGCTAGAGGTGGCTTATGATGATCCCGTTTTATCCATTTATCGTGCTACGCGTCACTTTCGCACTTGCATGCTTGTTAGAACGTGACGGCAACGCCGACAAACGATTAGACGCGGTATCATCAGAAGCCTTACTGGGAACACTTTCCCCGATCATATCGATTGCTAATTTAATATTTATTATAAAGTACCAAGTAAAGTCTACTAAAAAACTTAAGTTTAACCTGCGACTAATAGAGTAACGTAACGCCCGAAGCGTTAGTAAAATATTTAACGAAAGTATACGCGATTTGTAGTTAAAATAGAAACTTAAACTAACTTAAGTACTTAGATTTAAATTAAAACCTCCTTCTTTCCGGTCCTTGTGACATGTCCTAAAATTTCTCGCTGTGTACTTGTACAGCCGACGTCAAAGATCTCGTTACGGTTTAGGTGCCAAAAATATATTTACACGACTTTATTGCCTTGACATCTAGGTCGTGTAAATATATTTTTGGCACCTAAACCGTAATGATATCTTTGACGTCGACTGTACCTATGTCATGATGAGTGATATAAAGTGCGAGGAAGTCACTAGCTCGTGGATTTCTTCCCAACTTAGAATAATACTGCCGCTCAGAATAAGCAAATATATAAGGTCCTAATTTATTAGATGCAGATATTTTTACAGCTGATAGTACTCGGTCTCTGGAGTATATTAAACCGTGAAACATTATAGCTTTTATGATGTTTTTTTGGAGAAAATGGAAAAACAAATTTGTTACGTAAAAACACCCTGTTAATGTGATTATTAAATGAAAACTCTTTGAACAGATTCTAGTACCTATTTTACGTACCACTTCCAGTTAGGAACTGGCCACTTCACGTCGATAAATTAAATACTTGCTTGTCAACGTCATGTTATTTTCCTTTGGATTGTGTCGTTTGATGACATGACAGACAGAGTGTTATTGTGACATGTGATAATGCACATGATGATTTTTTCTTGACGAAATTATAATTATTTTTTTTGTTAGGAAAATTAAATCAAAAAAGTTACATGAAAAGATTTCTTAATTTATATTTAAAGTTAATTATTTTAATGTAAAGTATCATGTGTTAAAATATCTGCATCTAATAAATTAGGACCTTATATTTTATGTGTGAGTATTTAGACGAACAAATTATTGTTTGTTCAAAATAACAATGAATGTACATTTAATGGTTCTGACGGAAGATCAGCTCCTCTGCGGACTCTCGGGTCTACAGCATGTATGCTGAGTCAGCGAATTCTATTCCACGACATATGCTTCTTGCGCAAATAAGCTAAAGGTTAACCTAATTCATAAGTTTAACATATTGCGAAAATACAAATCAAATTATTTATTAACTAAAACCGCGTGCGTGCGGCTAAGACCCAGTGGCCCAGGGGTACAGTCAAGTGCAAAAATAAGTATCGAAAGAATCCACTCATAAATATGTTACGAAGTTCTTATTACACAGAATTAGAGTGCACTGGGACATATTTTTGAACATTTTTTTGTACACCTTATTTTGTCTTTGACTGTACAGGCATCAGCCGCGAAAGCTGAGTACGTGGGTTCGATCCCCACCTCGGACATTAGGGTGATCTTGGTCGTTTTTTTCTTTGGTATATGACATCTAATTTCTAATATTTATAATTTGTTATTTATTTATTTATTTTGTTTTTGTTTTCCTTTTTTGTGTATGTATCACTGGGAATATAAGCAGTGCTTGAATAAAGTTTTTATCTATCTATCTTTAGGTATGTACATCATTAGGTCCTTATCCATCACTAATGCTGAAACTGAAGTCCTAAATCGCAGGGTCGAGTCTTGAGCTTTAACTCGCCCGCACTCGTTCAGTGTCTGGAATGACGTCACGTTAAATATTTACAAGCGCGAGCGCAAGGTAGTCGGGTGGCTCTGCCGGCCTCGGCATTGCTGCATTATACACGCGGCTGATCTTGGAATCTTTAACTTTGATGGCTGCCTTTGTATTTCATTATCATTAACTTTGAAAATCTCATTTGGGTTGGAACACTTTTGTGATTTAAAAAAGTGGCATTTAAACAGGGATGACCTGTATAAATACCCAGTGTTTAAAACACGAGTTATGAATTTCCATTTAGCACGTAAAACATTTTTTCAGTACAGAAGGTGGTTTTTTTTCAAGGTTAGCCTTAAAAAAAATGACTTTAGAATGCCACCTTGTTGGTTTAAACGCACCTTTAGACCAATGTCGTGACCGCGGCATAAGGCGACCAGCGGCGAGCGAATCCATGAGTTAGAGCGGGATGCCGATATGGGTACGAGAGGGAGCACCATACGTTTTCCGCTAAGCCGGTCGCCTTAGACCAATGTCGTACCCGGGCCGTATAGTTCTCCTGGACCTCCTATAAGTAGTTCTCCTATAACTAGGTATTAGGCTTAAATAATCTTTAAAAGAAAATTATTTCGATCATAATTGGCCCAGCCGTTTTTGAATAACTACGGAGCCATACACTGAGCTCAGCCCAACATGCTGTTTGGCAGGATTTTTACTGTTCGCATAAATCAATAGATGTTATTTTACAAACACCGTTCGTTCTAAACCAAAACATGGCTGATACGGTTTTATGATTAATAGTAAGTAGGTACAGTCGACGTCAAAGATATCATTACGGCTTAGGCGCCAAAAACATATTTACACTACCTTAATGTTAAGGCAATAAAGTCGTGTAAATATATTTTTGGCATCTAAACCGTAACGATATCTTTGACGTCGACTATACAATAACTTAGCAGCCAAAATGTCACTGTAAGTACCAGATAATATACAATTAGATGCAATAACACACTCGGCGCAAAACACTCGAGCTCGTAGGTACCTTAACCAATTGACCAATACCGTCAGAATGTCAGTATAGACCCAACACAGACTGCCTCAAATAGACTCAACTTATGAACTGTTCACTTTTGTTTCTAGAACTTAATTTGTGTAACATACAAGACACTTCCGCAACGACTAGTGCACAACTGCGCTTTAAAGCCTAGTAAGCTTTAGGCCCATCACCCGTAAGTACATCTTAGAGATAGTCCTGCACTATGTTTTTAATAATAATAATTATCACAACATAAATACTTATATAAACGCCTTATGCCGTTGTCTATCAGTCAACCATTAGGCTAAACAGAATGCGTTTGCTTAATGTAGGATTATTAGTTATTTAAAAAAAATGTGCTTCATGTGTTAACCTTTTGACCGCCAGACGTGGAAGGAATATTCTGAGCTCCAGACGAAACGTGTATACGATTATTTAAGCGTAATTGAACTTTACGGCGTCCCACGTAAGTTCCTACTACATTGTCGTAGCTGTAGGCCAGTGACGTCACGATTTTCCGTTGTCGTCTATGGCCGACTGTGCCGGTCAAAGGTTTAATAATGTGCTTCGTCTATTACCTAAAATCTGTGAGACCTTCTAATGCAATACGTGTGTTGTGACTTCGCCTAAATGCCAATAGATTTACCTATAATAGACGTCCATTGTACAGTGACGAGTGACCGACTTGCATAATACCGAAGATGCGAGTGATGTGATCACTTCACTTTCTGGATGAGTTACGTAATGTGTTTGAAACGTACATAATGAAAATATGTCTATTGCAATGGCCTAATGAGTTTGAGAACGCTGAGAGTTCATGGGAACTAGTTTGGTCACACATTGTTAACAAAAAGGGTTTATTTAAATGGACGCCGAAACAGTAACATTGAATTGACTTATGTGTAGTAACTTATGTTAGCAATACAACAGTAGGCATTAAAATTAGTTTTATATATCACTGTGAAATAATGACTTTTATTAGCCCTACTTGTACTTAGTTAATGGAAAAATAATAATACTCTCTACTCCTACAGAAGATCATGGCGATCAGCTGTATATCATGAGGAAATGGAGACATAACGCAAACAATGTAAAAATATATATTTACGTAGCTATAGGCTTTTGTGTCAGGGCTTAGTTGCCTATACAAGTATATAGTACTTATCTATTTACCTACTTGTCGCTTGTTTGACGCACTCAAAATGTATTAACTTATAGTTTGTACGAATATTCCATTTTAGTAAAATGTACACTAGGTTAGTTTAGGTAGGTTTTATAAAACAGTCTAATCAAATTAACTACTGCAACTACCTACTAAAAACATTTCTAATCGTCTTTGTAAATAGTACCTAGGCAGGTAGAAAATATCGTAATATTCCGGTATGTTAGATAAAACCTGTAATTTTTCGTATTCCAAATATGAAACTATTTACTACAGGTATTTAATGCCAACATTAACTTTACGTGCATATTTGTTTACAATCACGTCGAACGACCTTGAAATGTCATTCTTCAAGTGTGCAACAGCGTTATGTAACCATACTTCCAACAAATATCTATTACATTCTGTAGTGTCGGCGAATAGAAACTAGCTCAAATATGGAACCGTATTGATGAAAGAAAGTTCAGAAATAAACTGATTTACATGGATTGACGTCATCAAAGCCGAACACTTCATATTTATGACAATAGCTCACAGCTTGAACCATCGTGACACATATTATAGAGAAGTTCAAGGATAGGTAGTTATTGAATTATTTCGAGGCTGATGAGTTCGGATTTAGGAATTCATGGTGCTATGGATTAGCTATATGATGAAACAAGCATGCAATGCTCTGAAAATATTTTAATTTGCATTTTAATAATTTTAATACTATTAACATTAGTGATATACCTTCTATCACAATAACTATGATAGAAAATCGAATCGAAAATCGTGTCAAATTGGGAACTAATCGCACCTAACATCAACCACCAATTTTAGGCCGTAAAATTTACGGTAACATCTCCGTTGTTTTGTTCAAAATCAACTAAAACTGCCTGCAGATCGTTCGTCAAATAATAATCCAGAAGCCATCTCGACAGTCGTTAGTCTCGTTAGTGATGTCGAAACACGCCGCACGGGCTATGGATTAATCTATTAATCGATTAAACTTCGAATTCTGGAGCGCCGTTATGAAATAACAGAATGTTGGCGTAGGAAGTTCGATGCTCAAGCTAGCAACACCGGGTAACCAGTGATTCCGATCCTTACCGAGCATTAGCTTGTCTCTGGCCAACCTCTAGTTTGTCCAGTAAGTGCGGCTCTGATTACTTGTAGTAGCATGCAACCTGAAGGTCACAGTACACTAGTTTCCCTACCTAACTTGCGCCAATGACATCGCCAGTGCAAATACGAGAACAACAATTCGGAACCAAAACAGTGTACGTACTCTTCGCTCCATCGCCCATACGCCTCTTCGAGTCGGTGCGACAGAATACGTGAACCGTTACGTACACTACGAACTCCAGCCTTGAATACCTAGTGAAGCCGAGCAATTTATTTATGATGAAATTATTCGCAAATTCGCATAAACCTAAGATTCAATCAACCAGATAGGTTTGAGATTTCATTTATAATTAAGTTTTTACTACATGCTATTGACATTTAACGTAAAACGATTGAGAAATCCATCGAGCGATACCTAGTTTCTAATAAAACAATCATGATTTAATCGTAGTATATCCTTGATTTACTCCGTGAAAACCGTGCCACGCATATCAAATAGATATTAATTGAAAAATCATAGTATGCGCAAGGTCTCATCACAATAACGCGCGACCTAGATGTCCAGTAACCCTGTTGGCATTAGACTTTCACGGCCCGAGCATTGTGTGAGAATAATTTACAAAACAAAACGTCAATCCCAACAAAGTACCTCCTAAGTCTAAAGTAATAGAAGTTTTATAGTAAATACGTAATGAGCTGGGAACGTAGCGGTGATCGCCGGGCGGGCATTGTCCGCACTCCAGGCGCCTTCCGCTTCCCACCAGCCATTCGGCCAGGAGCTCCAGATTTCCACTCCAAGCCCGTCACCGCATATAACTGGCTAACTACCTCGGGAGGCGAGGGAGCTCCACTTAACCTGGTTCTCGCTGCGTATTAGTATAGGAAAGTATCGAAAGGCGGAACGACGCGATTGAAATGAAAAATAGAAAACGTGTTGTTATACGCTTACGTTGTTTTATATGTAAATTCCGTAGTGGCAGATAGGAAGTAATGGAAGTTTGGTTTATGATGTTATATTTTTCTTTACTTGATATACATAAAATAATGACTTTGGTGGTTTAGGAAGTAAAGGTCTAAATAATTCTTAATCTGACTGCCTTAGAAGGATGGTCACCTGAATAGAAGGCAGCACCAGCTGCTCTCACTAGATATATGTACCAATTGCTTGCCCATAGAGTGTGGTCAAAGGCGCCTAGCCTTGTAGGAGATTGCATATAGGTACCCCAGAAAATAGACCGGCGGTTGCTAAGACCAAGAGCAAGTGGCTGAGCGGTACAGGCATCAGCCGCGAAAGTTGAGTACCTACGTGGGTTCGATCTCCACCTCGGACGTTGGTGATATTGGTCTCTTTTTTTGGAATACTTAGGACATCTTATACTTAAAAAAATATAGGATGGTTTCATTTTTAGTTTGAATGTTTTTGTTTAAAGTGACCTGTATAAAGTGCCTTATAATAAAAATAACATTATTACAAAGGCCATGCCAAGATAAGCTAAGTGAATCTGCCCTCAGCAAGTAAAGACTTGTAATTTTTTGATGAAGTAGCTGTATATTAGTGTCAAGTATGCAACATATCAGTCCCAAATATAAAGATGTTGATAAAAAAACAACGAACTGTCTATTTTTTTATGTATGTATATTTTTTCTAGCAGGACGATTTAGACGTTCGAACGAATGTAAGTACCTATGAAAATATCGTAATTTCGAAATCTAAATGTACCTTCTTGCCTTGATACAAGACACAATAGCATTGCTAGAATAGGAAATCGCCGCTCCAGTGGCTCGGATAATTCTTTAAGAATCTTAGTGCACATGAAAATCGTAATTTTGTATGCAAATTAAAGTTACTGTTAAAAGCGGGGATATTAACCTTTAGTTTACACACATTACAAATTACAACGGATACCAACAGAGACATATAAACAATAGTTACCTAAAGCATGTTTTATTTTATTTAATGCAATTAATTCTTGTTATTAAATATGACGATGACAATCTACAACAACAATAGGTATTACGTAGTGGTGAACAAGTTTGGTTACAAAAATCATGTATATATGAAGCTTTTAGCTTGTTTTAGAAAAGTATATGACAAAGATGACATCTTATCTTTAACAAATATCAACTTGTAGGTACAGATAACAAAAACAAAATGTGTACTCTAAATATTAGACAACGATGCACCTACTACTTGTACCTAAATATTAAATGCGTTGTACCCATGTAATTTAATGTAAGCTAAGAACAAATATTTATAAAACGAACAGGAATTTAATCCATCACCATCACACCATCTTATTTATAACAAAATCAAAATGTGTAGGTACTCTAAATATTAGACGACGATGCAACCACTATTTTTACCTAAATATTAAATGCGTAGTACCCATGTAATTTAATGTAAGCTAATAACAAATATTTATAAAACGAATAGGAATTTAATAGATCACCATCAATCCATCTTATATTATTTATTAAATGTCTCTACCAACAAAGGTAGACATTTAGGAATCTCCAGTCTTCATTTTTCGCCTGTCTTTAACGCAAGTGGCAACTGTCTGCGATGATTCAAACAGCCGTGACGTGACGTCCCACCTTTCGAACCGACATGACATGTAAACAACGCACATTCGAAGCTACAACATGAAAGTACCTATAAGATTACGACTCCCAGTAATTCGAAGCTTAGGCACAAGTCCAAAGTTGCTCGTCTCTTTGGGCAAATTAAAGTTAGTTATTAATCTTTGGGGAAGGCCTATGATCAGCAATGGACGTCTTTCGAGTGATATGACGATGATGATTATTTATTTATTTATTTATTTATTTATATTCCAATAAGTTTCACAGCATAACAGTAAAAACCAAATCACTGTGAACTAAACAAATTAAAGTGAAACAAATAATAGGTACTTAAAAACTATTTCAATTTGGGCGACGACGTAACGACGTGGCTCCGTTGCGTTGTCTGATCTGACGTAGGATTCGGCAGATTGCCCCTGAACTGCCGAAACACGACGCCCTTCGGCCAGAAATCTGCACTCGCGATGGTGACCTGCAGCGGGCGCGGCACGCGCACCACAAACGAGCTGAAGTGCACGTAGTGTCGCGACCGCAGCTGCTGCACCCTCAGCTCAGTCTTCCGGCGAACATACTCCACCACGTCATCGGGCACGGCGGAGTAATGCAGGCGCGACACATAGAGCGCCTTACTCGGTGTTGCGACCCGCAAGCCGGAATTTACTGGCTCGGCGGTGCCACATAAAGTTTTCCGAGGCGCCCTGCGCGCCTTGCTCTTCTTTTCCACCAGTGTGAATCCCTCCTTATCCACACTGGTGCGGTTGGACTTTTCCTTAATCGCAACCCGTATTGCACTTCCCTCAGAAGGCAATGAGGCTCGGTTGGCTGCGACGGGCCTACCGGCGACGTCAGCGTAGGCACGGTGACGTAAACTTGAAACAGGAGGCGGCAGCACGCGCGGGGGACGCGCGGGCGGCGCAATAATTATTGTGTAAATTCAGTGTTGCCAGCTACGTATTCGCTCCGATGTCAGCTGCAAAAGGATCCGCCAGACTTTTATTCGCCCTTGGCCTTCCCTTATAGTCTTGGAAACTGGATATTTTCAAGCGTATGTTATAAAAATGGGGAGTATTTATGAATATACGAAATGGTCCGATTTGATCTAGGATCCGCAAATGATCCGCCAGAGGCCAAAATGATCCAAATTCAGATCCAAAAGGTTCGCACTGGCAAGTCTGAAAGTAAGCGCAGCTTTTAATTTGTTGGCTAGGCTATGTCAGTCAGCACAGGGGAAGGACAGACGACAGTCAGCTCAGCGTCAAATAATTATTACCTACGTAAAATTAGTCGAAGAGTGTGCTGGTATACCATACATGTATCATGTATCTAGTATGGTCACGGTACTAGAGATATGTATGATTTACCGCACAATTTGCACTACTTTGGCCGCTACCTACAAAGTATTTGAGGCTGCCTACAAGTAGGTACACACGACTTACGTCACGCCTTGTAAATCAATGTAAGTTTAATAGAAATGATGTGCTTGGACTGCCGTGTATTTTAGATTATTTCTAGGATTAAAGAAAAAAATACTTATACCTACTTAGTAAATCAAATCGATTGCCGCCCCATTCGTAAAGAAATGGTCCCGAACGCCTAATATCATACCATTTGTAAAAAAGTTAGAGTTGTTTCGAGAAAAAGTTAGAGTTGCTTCTAAAAAAAGTTAGAGTTGTTTCGAAAAATGAAGGCACGTGAGATATGAGAACGGGCCTTGTTGAATGCCATCATTTTCCGCACAAACTCTTAACGTTTTTGTGTAATTGTATCTTACCTACATTAAAGAATACATTTAAAATGAGCCAAGTAAGCTGGCAACGACCCTGGTAATGTCGTTTGTCAAGTGAATCAGATTTTTCAAACGGTTGAGGTTGAGGTGACACAAACGCGACCGCCGCTCGGTCACAGTAAGGTCATTTCAAATTGACGATACATGTGAAGAATAAC